>JASDQU011311983.1:11192-27575 GCA_032191745.1 Picea mariana
GATTTTCCTCCTTTCAAATGGGACCCCTACCCCTTCTTTTATAGGTTAGGAGCTAGGTATTTGGTCGAATGACTGGCCATGCATGGCCGAAAGGTTTAGTTAACTTACCCAACGTTGTGTGTTCTGTCAACAACTTTCCTTTTTTTCGTTCTTTTGTAGGTACACGCGGGTTGTCTTGGGTCAGCTAGTGTGTACACGCGTGCAGTAATGGAGCAGGGCACGTGGGCCTTTATAAAAAGGGTTTTTAAGAAGAGTTGTTTAGTAGTGTTTTAGCAAAGAAGGAACATGGGATGGCCTGATGCTAGGTAAGCATGTCTGGTGCAAATTAGGGTTATAACACAAATGCAAATCAATGTTAAGTCAATGTTAATATATCAGTTCCTTTAAATGTCAAAAAAATAAAATAGAGAATTCTTTATTTGGAAAGATAAATAGATCAGTTTAATTATGATAATGGAGTTATTTCATTACTGCAACAGCCTTAGGGAGTTAGTTGTTTGGAAGATCCCATATAATCCTTATGATTCCACACTTTCTCTTTAGCATAATATTAACTTGATGAGTGATTGATAGCTTTCTGTTTAGCATAATATGAACTTGATAGGTGTTTGATAGCTTTATTATTTCGTCAAAACTAAAAAAAATCAACATTTAGAATTATGAAAAATGACAAATGAAAGATATTCAAATGAACACAAAGACAAGAGGAGGAAAATATAGTATAATTCATTTCATACAATACTACATATTAAAACAAAAGAGGATTTTGCAGGTTCAAAGACAATTCCAAGGTTCAAAGAAGAAATATTTATGATTAAATCAACAAAAATGGATTTTGCATGTTCAGAACAAAAATGGATTTTGCAGGTTTAGAACAAAATATAGTATACTTGATTTCCTTATTAAAACAATAAAAATGGATTTTGCAGGTTTAGAGACAATTCCAAGCACTTTAATAGCTGAGCGAGTGGGAGAGCCAGACAATTTAGTAGCAGAACCATTGGGAGAGATAGTCACTTCATGAGGAGCATGAACATGGATTCTAGAGAAGCATATGCTGCAAAGGATGAAAAGGGTCTAACCTCTTTGCAAATCCACCACCTTCAAACCTACGGTTACAGAGACCACCACCTTCAAACCTACGGTTGTAGAGAATAATACCTACATATGGACCATGGAAGAAGAGAAACAGACTTCCTTGAAACATGACTTCAAGGAAACATGAACGAAACAATATCGAAACAACATCGGAACAACATCCATAGTAAAGATGATGGTTATAGTAGTAAAGATGATGGTTATAGTGCTTGCAAGCAACATGCAAGTGACCATGTGGAAGTGTAGGTGGAGGGCGAAATTTGACAACTCACCAGGGGTACCAAGGTGGAGGGAGGTCGATATCTCACCACGGGCACCAAGGCCACCGCCTGTCATGAACTATGAGTTATGCAACTTAACCATTTAATGTTTTGAATTAATGCTACGGTGAAAACTTAGCATTAATTCACATTGCTTCATATATATCTAGTTTACCCTCTCGTTCCCTAAGTTTAACAGTGGCTTACCTCGATATGAGGCCAAATAAGGCCTCAAACTTAAAACTTAGAAAAAAAAAAAAACATAAAAACGAATTGGAAAATTGTATAAGACACTTAAAACTTTGGGTTAAGTGGTTGGTTTGTGTGCCATAATAATACATGACTGAAAAATCAATTACTAATACTCCCTAGCTCGAAGGGAAGGGACTAATAAAATGAAATGTTTGCATATTAACGAAATGTTTACATATTTATTGCGAATACCATTGAAAAAATCAAATCAACCATCTTAAAATAAGAAAACTGTATGATTAATTTAATCATCCACTCAAACGTTTTTGTTTTTTATCACACGGAAAATATTTTTTATATTAAAAATATAAAGATAACTATACACTAAGAGTTCAAAAAATCCAAAGAAGCTTTCAACAACTATACTTATCCACCCCAAAAAGCATTCATAACCTTAGAATCCCAACAAAAATATACAATCCCTTACACTACCCCTTGTACAGATCTAAAAACCTCAGACCAAAACAAAAAGATCTAGTTTAGAAAATAAATAAACAGTCGAAAGCCTCTAGACAAGCACTCTCCCATTTTCCAAAAAATAATTTACCTTCCTCCAAATCTAAATCCTTCTTAGAGAGCATATCAACTTCCATATTGAACTCCCTATAAATATGTTGAATTTTCAGCACCTGAAAATTTAAGCTTAGCTGACGAATTCTTTCCATCCAAGGCTGTAAAGAGATTACTTGCATATTATTTTTATAAGAAAACCAATCAACTATAACTTTTGAATCTCTCACCAGATGTAAACATGAAACCCGCTTAAAATGAGAAAAGAAAAAAATACACTATAAGGCCAGTAACTCACCCCTTGAATTGGTCCCATGACCACAATTCATTTTAATGCTAAAAACACCCAAAATTGGACATTTTTTAACAACACCTGCACCACATCTGTCACCCCCATTATGAGAAGCACCATTAAAAAATCCAACTACAATATTACTCTCCAATAAAGGAGGAGGAGCTATTCTTTGAATCATAACATAATGATGTTCATCTATCGCACCCATATCTTGCAAGACCCGATTACAAACCCTAGAAAGAGACAACCAGTGACCTTCAAAAATAACAAAATTTTGATGCCTTCAAACTTCCCAGCAAATAAAAAAAGGAATTTACTTCCATGTTCCCATCTCCTTAATCCACTCTTGAAAATAGATAGAGAGCTAACCAATACCCCAATCCTTCCTTAACTGGAAAAAATTTGAGACACACTTCCAAACTTCTTTAGTAAAAGAACAATTAACCATCAAGTGATTAATTGATTCTTCCTCATCGCCACAAAGCACACATCTACTCGGATTATCAAAACCTCTTTTTATCAAATTGTCCCAGGTTAAAACTTTGTTTTCAATCAAAATCCAACAAAACTATTTGATCCGCAAAGGAACCTGCCACTTTCATAAATAAAAAATCCATCCCTCAAATTCATCAATAAATTGCACCTCATAAGCCTGTTTAAAAGATACCTTTTCTCCTTTTACATCCCATGACCATAAAAAAGAATCATTTGCATCAGAAAGCATAAAACTAGAATGCTTAATTCCCATCACATAAGCATCCCATTCAATTCTTATCTCTCCAAAGAGATCAAGATTCTCTACAAATTTCCAATTAAAAGCAGTTAGATTTCCTGAAACATTTGAAGCAACCTGTGCTAGAAACATCAAACCTTTTGGATGGAGAAAAGAGAATAGATTCATAGATAGTTTAAAATATGATTGAGACCCCACCAAATGATAAACTCCAATAGGAATATCCCAACCATTTCCAAGATTCCAAGAAACCCAATTAGTGATAATATGCAAAGAGCAAGTAAAATCCTTCCAATAATTTGATATCCCTTTAAAATTATTTCTCCCTTCTCTAAAACACTCCACAACAAATTTATGTTTCAAGTATTTCTTATGAATCACATCATGCCAAAGACTAGGAATCATCAAACTCCTCTACAATATCTTTGCTGCAAAGCTCTACCAAAACAAAAGATATTTTTAAATCCCCAACCTCATTTCTTTTTAGGCTTTGAAATCCTATTCCATTTAACGAGATGAAAGCCTTCTTTATATTTTTTACTAGTCCACAAAAATATGAACAACCTCCTGTAAATCTTTTCTAAAATAGTTTTAGGAATCTTTGCCAAGGATAGAGAGAAAATATGAAGGTTTTCCAAAACAGATTTTACGAGAATAAAAGAGATCCCAAAGTTAACCATCTATGACACTAGTTAGAAACTCGTTTTTCTACCTTTTGAAGAAGCCAAATCCAATCATTAAAAGAGTAGTAATTTGGCTTAAGAAAGAATCCCAAATACTTAAAACCTTCTTTTATATATTTAACATCAAAAGGAAAAATCTCTTTTAATTGAACAATCCCCTCAACAAACTAGCCAACTTTAAAAAATTGAGACTTTTGATTACTAAAATCCATTCTAGTAGCATTACAAAACATATCAAGAACATCCTTAAACACTTGTCATTCTTGTAAAGATCCTTTCCTAAATAATATAACATCATCCACAAAGAGAAAATGAGTAATTCTAAAACCATTTGCTATCGAAACTCCTTCAAGTTTACCATCACCAACTAACTTTTTGAGAATTCTACTAAGCCCTTCTACAATGAGCAAGAAAAACAAAGGAGAAATAGGACATCCTTGCCTCAATCATTTTGATCCCTTGAAAAAACCAGAAGGACTTATATTTACCAAAACATAGAAGTTTATTGAGCTGACACATCCCATGATCCAATCTGTAGCCTCCAGACTGAGCCCAACTTGAAGCAACACCAACCTGAGAAAACTCCAATCAACTCTATCATAATCTTTCATCATATCCAATTTCAAAACCAAAGCTTTAGTCTTCTTTGTTTTGATGTTATGCAAAGCCTCCTAAGCCACTCCAATGACATCAGTGATTTGTCTATCGTCTAAGAACCCAAACTGCACTGCCCCTTGAATATACCTTTTAAGAGAAAATATTTAATAAAAATTTAATTATGGATGCAATAATCTTTGATATTAACTTATAAACCAAGTTACATTGACTAACTAATTTAACTTTCATATCAAATATTGAAATATTAAAAATAACACTATTTCCCACTTCGCCTTCCAAACTCCCACTTCGCCTACCAAACTCCTTCCAAATTCCAATACCGACCAAGCGCACCAAACTCTTACTCTTTAAAAAGACATTGAATACAAATGTATTTACTTAAATCATTTATTGTGAAAACTTCAAAATTTCACTTAAAGATCAAAATTTTATTATATTTAAGAAGGGTATTTTTAAAATAATTTATATATTTTTATATATTTATATATTTATATTTGAAAAATAATTATAAGAAAAATTTATAAATTAATGAATATGGTGTAAGGTTAGAAGTACCTATTAAATAAAACGCTTAAAAAATAAATAAATAATAAATTGAATATAAAAATAAAAAATAAAAAATTATAATATAAAAAATTATAATATAAAAAATTATAATAGTGGTTACATTAATAAATATTTATTAATATATAAAAAATATTATTTTATTTGGGAAGTGATAATAATCTTTATTTTTTTTAAATTTTATAGTAAAACTAAGTCAATTTTAACATATTAAAGTTGTTAAAAATAAATAAAAATTTTCATATTAAATATTTTTAAATATTTTTTATATATTTTTAAAGTAATGTTATTTTTTCCAAATATTTATGTCTCGTCAATAACAAACCCAATAACAAACCCATTAATAAGGTAAAATGAATAAAATTCTAAAATTTATTTTTAATTTTCCAAAAATTAATTAACAAATTATGTTTTAAAAATATTAAAAAACCTAATAAAAATTGTTGAACCCATTAAAAGGTAAAATGAATAAAATGAATAAAATTCTAAAATTTCTTTTTAATTTTTCAAAAATTCAATTAATAAATTATCTTTTAAAAATATTAAAAAACTTTATAAAAATTTATAACAAAGTGAAAATACTTTTATTTAGAAATAAAAGAAAAATAATAATAATAACATTTAAAAATGTATAAAATAACAATAATTATCTTTATTTTTATAATAATATTACTCTTTTTTTTTCTTAAATTAGAAAGAGTTGTATTACCTGTTATGAAGTTTCACGTAAAAATTTAAAGTATGTTGATGAATGGATTATCAGAAATGGAAACCAACCCATCTTAGCCCAGACTTGTGATTTCCCCAAATGGTAAAAAAAATAAGACAATATTTGAGAAAGGGGGTACATTCACAAAAATTCATTTTGTCCAACAAGATTTCTATCCTATTAAGAACTAGAACAACTAAATTGAAAGCAAAGCAGTACCTAGGATTAAGACCGCTATTAACCAAGAGGAGAGACCTAATCATTTTTAGAAGAAGATTGGTTTCCCATTGAGAGGGGAATAGGGACGTGCAACAAGATATCATCCTGTGCAGAAATATCAAGAAGTTCCAAAAGAAGGAGAGCCGACCTGGCATGTAGAGTTGTGAGCTGGGAAATGCACTTGTTCAATAACTCAATGCTAAACTTCAAATCCGCCACCTTGCTACACACATGAAATACCAATTGCAATAGCTCTTCCCTTGAGAATGGATGACACGGTACAAAGTGTCGATTTTGGAATTCTTCTCGGCCAATAGGAAGGTAGCAAGAGGGTGGGAAACCATCTCGAGAGTCTGCAGAGCTGACTAAAAGGGAACCACGAACAACGGAAGTTTCCAAAGGAACTGGGGAAGGATGACGACCATCACCCATGGCCATGTACTCCACTTCATGCCACTCAACTCGAGAACCTCATATCTCTGCAGCCTCCCACATGAACAATTCTCTTTTCTATGTTGAGAGGTGAGGAATTTGAAGCCTCGTGCTTAGGGAGATTAGACGATACCAAAACTCCAACATTCTCACTGTCCATTCTTCCTCGAGAGTTATCACCTTATCTTGACCGTACCCTTTGTTGAATTCATGTCACGAAGACAGTGAGATTGCCAACAACACCTCTGAAAGTGTATAGCGGTCTGCCAAATTCAATCCTCTGGGTGAAGGAAAAGATATTTGCCAGAGGGAACCAGACATATATGAAACAATCTCCCATCAACGAGGATGTGCTCCCCATAGAACACAATGGAGTATGCAAAGTAAATGTTGTGATAGTTGTAGTATGGGTAGAGTAATTGTCAATTGCTTCCAAAGTACCAATGCCCATATACCAGTGTTGGACCTAGTATTATGCGGTTGGCATTGATGACAAAGAGGAACAATATGGTCAATGTTGGGCATGGATTTTGGTATTGGAATTGATACAAAAAGGATCAAGTAGATGTCAATAAGTCTGGTATGAAAGTATCAACAAGAAATGTCTCGACCAGTCAAACCTTAAGTCAAGTCGAAACAATTAAATGGGCAAAGTCGATTATCTAAATGCAAGGAGAAAGGATCAAAGTCGAGTGTTTCAATAAAATATAGTAGATATCAAGAATTCCTGTATAAACATCTCAACAAGAAGTTGAAAAAGTTGAAGTCAAAGAAAAAAGTCAAAGTTGAAGAAGTTGAAAAAAGTTGAAGGTCAAAGTCAAAGAAATCAAAGGTCGAAATCGAAGAGGTCGAAGTCAAATAAGTAGAAGAAGTCGAAACCAAAGCAAGTCGGCTTGATCTAAAATCGAATTACTCAAGTCGGTTTTTCTCTAAGTTGAATCGGTCCGAGTAGAAGTAAAGCAAATTACCTCGAAGGTCGATGTCGAAAGAAAATTGAGTTAGGAAATACAAGTCGGGAAATAAAATTCAGCCAAAGCAAGTCGGGATGACCAAAGCCGAATCTCTCAAGTCAAAATTTCTCCTCGTTGAGTCGACTAAAAAGATGTGTGTCAGTCGAATGAGGAAGTAAATACGAAAAAGGGTGAGACCAAGTCGAATCTTTAGTGACTAGCAACCGAGAGGGAATTGATTTTAATATCCACCATCAAGTAAAATGTTTACAATTTGAGTTTAAATAGTCACCAACAGAGGACATATATGGAGGTTGATTTAGAAATTCACGAAAAAGCAAAATGTATTGAAGTCGATCTGGAATCCAATAATGAAAGGAAAATCTAGACAAGTTTCCTTCAAAAAAATTCCCATGCCTTCCACCTCACACATTTTTTTGGGAAACCACTTATGTTTCAGCTAATTGGGGATGTTCTGCACAAAACCCACGTCGTAGAATTTTAAAATTAGTTTCCATCACTCCATAATAGACATACAAAAATCACTATCTAATTTGGTGTACGAAAATCAATTAATAAAAGTTATCATTTGTGTTAATTAAATGAAGGGGTGCAATGTTTCATTATCAAAAGACACATTGGTTCAAATCACACCCTTTAGAAGTATATATAAATGAAAATATATGAAGGAAAGAAGATGTCTTTGTGGGTTTCATTTGAAGATCAAAAGGAAGAGCAGAGTCCAAGGAAGTAAAGAGAACATATTTATGTAACGAGGGTGGAAGGATGGAGCAAGGAAGGACTAATGTCCTTTATTGATTAAAGTTTGTAGAGAGGAAGTTGGTGCTTCCTAGGGTTGGTGCCCAAAATAAGGGAGTTGGTTCTTCTTAGGGTTGGTGCCCTAAACAAAGGAGTTGGTGCTTCCTAGAGTTGGTGCCTTAAAACAAGGGAGTTGGTGCTTCCTAGAGTTGTTGCCTTAAAACAAGGGAGTTGGTGCCCTAAAAAAAAGGAGTTGGTGCTTCCTAGGGTTGAATCCCTAAACAAGAAGATTGGTGTCTCCCAATCATTATTGTAACTTGTCTTATTGTATTGATTTTATATTCAATTTTATTGTTGTTGATCAATTGTTGTTAATAAGTTAAAATTATTAAAAGTTTAAATAACTAACCAATATTGATTCATCAACCCCTCTTAGTATTGAACAAGTTTCCAACAATTGGTATCAGAGTGGGTGCCTTCTGCACAGTCTATCAAATGGAAGGTAGATTATGAAGCAGTGGATCAACAAGAGGGAATGTCTTCTAACAAATCACCTCTGTTCAAAGGGAATGATTATGCACTCTGGAGTGTGAGAATGAAAATTTATCTCATGGCCCTTGGATGTGATATTTGGCAAGTTGTTGATAGTGTTTATACTACACGATCTACCCCACCTACTAATACTACTGCAAAGAAGTTATGCAATGACAATTCAAGAGCAGTCAATGGTATTCTAGGAGGATTAACCATTCATATATTTGTAAAGGTAATGCACTTTAAGTCAGCAAAAGAGATCTAGGAAAAATTGAAGGTCATATATGAAGGAGACAACAAAGTCAAGGAAGCCAAATTGTAATAGAAATCAGGTTGAAAATGAAGGAGGAAGAAAAAATAGTTGAATATCTTTAAAGATTTGATGAAAGTGTCAATTTAATCAGAGCATTAGGATAAGAACTCAAAGACAAACCAATTGTCCAAAAGATATTGAGATCATTACCTATGAGGTATGATGCCAAAATTTCTACCCTTGAAGACAGTCCATATATTGATAAGCTCGTAGTGGATAAACTACTTGGGATCCTCACAACATATGAGATGAGAAGAGGACAAGAAAAACCAACAAAAGGAGAAACAACCTTCAAGACATCAAAATCAAGGAAGAAGTAAGTGCAGGTACCTAATGAAGATTTATCAAGAAAGGGATTGGTGAATACAAGGGGACGTTTCCTCTGATATGCTTCAATCATGGCAAAGTTGGACACTTTTCTAACAAATTTCCATATCCTAAGAAGGAGGATAGTGATGATGAAGAAATTCAGAATCATAAAGAACATAAGAAGGGTAAAACAAGGAACACAAAGAAATACTACAAACAAAAGAAGAATCTCTACACCAAATAGGACAACAACTCTTCTGAAGAAAGTGAAGATGAAGATTCAGAGCTTCTATTTATGGGAATGAACACTCAAAATAATGATGCAGATGATGAAGAAAACTCTAAATTTGAAGAATAAGTAGACCTAGAAGTATAACTGATTAGTTCTCTGGAGGAACTAAGAAAGTATAAAAAGAAGAACAAGCTACTGAGGGAACAACTTCCAGAGTTTGAAGAATCACATCAATCAAGAGAAATAGTTGCATCAATAACCATCAAAGAATCAGAGTAGATCATCAGTGATTTGAAGTCCCAACTCCTAGAAGTTAAAATAATTGAAGAAGTGATTTTAAACCAACTCAATGATAGAGAACAAGTATGTGAGAAGCTAGAAGTTGAGATTGAGTTTCTAAAAGGTGAACTTGATAAAGAAAAGAAGGGATCAAAATTTGAAAATAGTTCAAAGATATTGAATGAAATTCTTAGTAGTCAAAGGTCACCAAACAACAATATTGGTTTGGGATACACCCAAGACTCAACTTATACATCACAAGGATCTGTCAAAATACCAATCAATTATGCATATGCTCTTAAAATCCCCTTAAGAAGAGAATATAATAATGCAAGTATGATGCCATTAGAGACCGTCCCAAATAAAAAAAAATCAACACCCCCTACTAAAGAAAAAGATGAGAAGAAGAATACAATCACCAGAAGAAATCCCTCCAACAGATATCAATGTATCTTCCTTGGAGATTTTTATTCCTAAAATAATTTTGGACACAAAGCAGTACATTATAAATCCTATAGAAGGAACAATCCAAAAAATGTCCAAAGAAGTCAGAAGTTCAATATAAATAAATAAACTATAACTTGTTCTATCCATTGCAATATTACAATACATAATGCCTCAAATGTAATAACTATGGACATGAATCCAATGAATGTATATTTTCAAAGTATGTCAAAGAGATAAATATTCCCAACAACCAAAAAGTATGGAGGAAAAATAAAGTAGAGAAAACATAGTGTAAAGTAGCCCTGTATGCCAAAAACAAAGGATTTTAGTGGTATATAGACAGTGGATTTTATAAACACATGACTGGAGATCAAAGTAGATTTCTCAAGTTAACAAAGAATTAAAAAGGAAAAGTCACCTTTGGAGATAATGTGTCAGCCAAGATACTTGGAAAAGACATTATTATCCTAGGGAATAACAAGGCCAAAGTAGAAAATGTATTTTTAGTAGGAAATCTTAATCCTAATCTCCTAAGTGTAATTCAAACATGTGATCAGGGTCACATACTTACCTTTTATTCTTAGAAATGTGAGATTAGAAGAGAAGATACATGGAATCTAGTGCCAGTTGCACCAATAACATCCAACAATGTGTACATCCTTGACATGGAAGGTGAAGAAAAATGTTGTTTAGGTCAAGAAGATGAAAGTTGTCTATGGCATAGAAGGTTGGGACATATAAGATTTGACAACTTAATCAAAGCCAATAAAAAGGAGGCAATAAGGGATCTGCCAAGGATTATAAAGCATTCAAATACTATTTCTAAAAATTGTCAAATAGGGAAGCAAAAAAAAGTCACGTTCAAGACAAAAGAGAATTCTTCATCAAGACCCTTGGAGCTTTTTCGCACTGACCTATGTGGTCCTACTAGAACTAAAAGTATACATGGAGAACATTACTTCATGTCAGTCATTGATGACTACATAAGAATGACATGGGTATACTTTCTAAAGGCTAAATCAGAAGCCTTTGAAAAAATTAAGGCATACAAAGCCTTTGTAGAAAATGAAACAGATATCAAAATTAAATGTTTGAGATTAGACAATGGAGGAGAATTCACCTCTAAAGAGTTCATTAAGATTTGCATAGATCATGGAATCAAAAGACAATTTTCAGCTCCCAGGACTCTTCAACAGAATGGAGTGGTTGAAAGGAAGAATAGAACTATCCAAGAAGCTGTAAGAACCATGTTGAATGAATCCAAACTTCCAACTAAGTTTTGGAGATATGCAATATACACAACAATTCACATACTCAATCGAGCACAATTGAGATCTAACCATAACAAAACACCTTATGAACTATGGTTTGGTAGGCCAACATTAGTGAAACACTTCAAAGTCTTTGGAAGTAAGTGTTACATAAAAAATGACGAGGATAATCTAGGGAAATTTGACCCAAGATCAGATGAAGGCATATTTCTAGGATATTCACCTAACAAAAGTGTTTATATATGTTATAACCTAATACTACATAAAATGGTGGAAAGTTCCAATGTAAAGATAGATGATCTAAAGTTAAGACAATTCATACCCCAGAACATATCAACATATGATGATAAAAGTGATGGAGAATGTCAAAATGAAGAATTTGATGAAGAACCTCAAGAAAATGAACCCCACAGTGATGATGAAGATGACGAATAAACACCCTTGCCAAAAGCCCCATAAAAAAGGGTTCAAAAGAATCATCCTGAAAGTCAAATTATTGGAGATAAAAATGTAGGAGTGGAAACAAGGAGGAAACTCACATTTGACTCAGAAAAAGCAATGTTATCCCTGATAGAACCTAAGTCATTTAAAGAAGCCAACAAAATTAAATATTGGATAAAAGCAATGGATGAAGAACTAGAACAAATAAAGAACCAGACTTGGGAACTAGTTCCAAGACCCAAGGACAAGAATGTGGTAGGAACTAAGTGGATATTCAAGAAAAAAACTCAATGAAAATGAGTAGATCATAAAGAAAAAATCCATATTAGTATGCAAGAGATATTCCCAAGTGGAAGGTATTTATTTTGAAGAGACTTTTTCTCCAATAAAAAGACTTGGGGCCATCAGAATGTTTCTAGCATTTGCATGCTTCAGAAATTTCAAAATCTATCAGATGGATGTCAAGTCAACATTCCTTCATGGAACACTAGAATAAGAAGTCTATGTTGAGCAACCAAAAGGATTCATGTTGACATAAAATCAGGACTATGTGTGCAATCTAAAAAAGGCCATGTATGGTCTTAAACAAGCCCCCGGAGTATGGTTCTCAAGGCTTGATCAGTACCTGCAAAAACAAGGATATAAGAGAGGGACTACTGACAACAACTTATACATAAAAATTGAGGATCAAAACATGATTATTGTGGTGGTATATGTAGATGGCATCATATTTGGAAGTAATCTTACTATACTAAGAAGAAATTTTGCAACCAAAATGCAAGAAGAATTTGAAATTTCTATGTTGGGAGAACTGTCCTTCTTCCTAGGTTTACAAGTAACTCAAATAGAAAAAGGAATATCCATTTCCCAAGCCAAATATATCAAGGAAATGATAAATAAATTTCGAATGGAATATAGCAAACCTATGACTACTCCCATCGTCACTAAATGTAAACTAAGCCTAGAAGACGACTCACCAAAAGTGGACCAAACTATGTACAGATCAGTGGTTGGAAGTCTTCTCTATTTAAAAACAACAAGACCTGACATCATGCAGGCTGTAGGAATCATGGGGAGATTTCAATATGCACCTAAAGAAACTCACTTAAAAGAAGTAAAGAGGATTTTCAGATATCTTAAAGGCACCTTAGAACTTGGATTATGGTATCCAAAAGATAAACACTTCACTCTAACTGCATACACAGATCTAGATTGGGTTGGTAGTATAGATGATAGGAAAAACATCCTTGGAGGAGCATTTTTTCTAGGAGAATGCCTAGTAGCATGGATAATTAAGAAATAAACATCCACATCACTATCTACAACAAAGGAATAATACATTATTGCTGCATCTTGCTGGACACAAGTTCTCTGGAAGAAACAAACATTAGAACATTTACAAGTAAGATATGATAATCCCATTACTATTCACTGTGATAACATGAGTGCCATAAACATCTCTAAAAATCTTGTAATTCATTCTAAAACCAAACACATCCCAATAAAATATCATTTCTTAAGAGATCAAGTTACTCAAAAAGTGGTGAAATTAGAATATGTAGACACAAAAGAACAAATAGCAAACATCTTTACAAAACCCCTACCAAGAATCACCATTGAAAATATTAGGCAGAAATTAGGAGTAATTCCCATACCTCATTAAAACTACAAATTTTTCATCAAAAGAAAGAAACATATGGATAGAGGGAACATCGCCTCAGGGGAGCATCGTCTCAAGGGGAGGGAAGAAATATATCTTTTTTCATTTCTTTCAAAGGGGGAGGATAAGCAGTAAAAACCCGGTTAAAAATAGAGAGTTTTAGTTTGTTGCCATCAATGCCAAAGGGGGAGAATGTTGGACCTATTATTATGGGGTTGGCATTGATGACAAAGAGGACCAATATGGTCAATGTTGGGCATGGAGTTGGTATTGGAATT
This sequence comes from Picea mariana, assembly GCA_032191745.1. NCBI lineage: Eukaryota > Viridiplantae > Streptophyta > Pinopsida > Pinales > Pinaceae > Picea > Picea mariana. Next base: position 25,039 of record JASDQU011311983.1, read on the forward strand.
GATACAAAGGGGATCAAGTAGATGTCAATAACTATGGTATAAAAGTATCAACAAGAAAAGTCTCGAGCAATCAAACCTTAACTTGAGTCGAAACAAATAAATGGGTCAAGTCGACTATCTAAATCCAAGGAGAAAGGATCAAAGTCGGTTGTTTCAATAAAATATAGTAGATATCAAGAAGTATGGTATAAATATCTCAATAAGAAGTTGAAAAAGTTGAAGTCGAAGAAAAAGGTCGAAGTTGAAGAAGTTGAAAAAAGTCGAAGGTCAAAGTCAAAGAAATTGAAGGTCGAAATCAAAGAGGTCGAAGAAGTTGAAGGTCAAAGTCAGATATGTAGAAGAAGTCAAAACCGAAGCAAGTCGGGTCGATCTAAAATCAAATTAATCAAGTTGGTTTTTCTCTAAGTTGAGTCGGTTAGAGTAGAAGTAAAGTAAATTACTCTGAAGGAGGACGTCGAAAGAAAATTGAGTCGAGAAATACAAGTCGACCAAAGCTAGTCGAGACGACCAAAGTGGAATCTCTCAAGTAGAAATTTCTCCTTGTTGATTTGACCAAAAATATGTGTGTCGGTCAAATGAGAAAGCAAATACAAAAAAAGGGTGAGACCAAGTCGAATCTTTAGTGACTAGCAGCTAAGAGGGAACCGATTTTAATATCCACCATCAAGTAAAATGTTTACAAGTTGAGTTTAAATAGTCACCAACAAAGGATATATATGGAGGTTGATTTAGACATTCACAAAAAAGTAAAATGTACTGAAGTCAATCTGGCATCTGACGATGAAAGGAAAATCTAGGCTAGTTTCCTTCAAAAAACCTTGCATACCTACCACCTCGCACATTTTATGGCGTAACCAATCACAGTTTAGTGAATTGTGGATTTTATGCACAAAACCCATGTCGTAGAATTCGAAAATTAGTTTCCATCACTCCAGAATAGACATACAAAAATCACTTTCTAATTTGGTGTATGAAAATCAATTAATAAAAGTTATCATTTGTGTTAATTAAATGAAGGGGTGAAATGTTTCATTATCAAAAGCCACATTGGTTCAAATCACACCCTTTAGAAGTATATATAAATGAAAATATATGAAGGAAATAATATGTCTTTCTGGGTTTCATTTGAAGATGAAAAGGAAGAGTAGAGTCCAAGGAAGTAAATATAAGATATTTATGTAATGAGGGTGGAAGGGTAGAGCAAGGAAGGACTAATGTCCTTTATGGATTAAAGTTTGAAGACAGGAAGTTGGTGCTTCCTAGGGTTGGTTCCATAAACAAGGGAGTTGGTGCTTCCTAGGGTTGTTGCCCTAAACAAAGGAGTTGGTGCTTCCTAGAGTTGGTTCCCTAAAACAAGGGAGCTGGTGCTTCCTAGAGTTGGTTCCCTAAAACAAGGGAGTTGGTGCTTCCTAGGGTTGGTGCCAAAAAAAGGGAGTTGGTGCTTCCTAGGGTTGAATCCTTGAACAAAGAGATTGGTGTATCCAAATCATTATTGTAATTATTGTATTCATTTTATATTCAAGTTTATTGTTGTTGATCAATTGTTGTTAATAAGTTAAAAATATTAAAAGTTTAAATAATTAACCAATATTGATTCACCCACCCTCTCAGTATTGACCAAGTTTCCAACAGCCAGTGGATCCTCCCACGCTTCGGGTGATAGGGGTCGTTAATAACCCAACCCTTGACTAGGCCTAGAGCCTTGCTCTAATATCTGTGTAGGGTTTCACGCCTTGAGCTATCAGTACGACGATCCTCTGTCTGCATGGGTAATTTTTCAAGTTGACACCCTATCCAGGGTAATACTATTACTTTATTAGTTTTTATCTATTACATTTTCTAATGAAACTTTTGCAAACTTTAATACTTTTACATTTAAGAAATTTGTCCAAGTTTTACTACTCTTTAAAAAAATTATCATGTAAAAGATTGATTTTTTTAAAGTAGAAAACCTATCAGAATTTAGTTGTCAATTTGAAGTGAGGACAATTATCACTCATTGTTATTTGTAAATGGGGACCTAACCCATAACAATTATTTAAGAAAATCAATGCACCTAAAATAATCCATTAGTGATCTCTATGTAAGACCCCTGCTTCCCCCAGTCTTTAAATATAACTATTATCATGACCAAAACTTTAGGCAAACTTGTTATGTGATTATTTAAAGACAATGAACCTTTGATAAATATTGTAATGTAAATATTTGGTTATTAATGCAATGGGGAGATTGTTGAACTATTGCTTAAGGTATTTCCTTCACAGGTTAGATGTCATGAGAGGAATGGTGCAAGAGGGAATCTATTACTGATTGAAATGACACTTCCAGGTAGTACCATGTCAAATTAAAGCAATGTAGACCCTAAACTATCCTCAACCTAGAAATTTGATTACCAGTCAAGCTGGTAGTTGGGTAGTCTCCTTTGAGAATATCAATGAAGGAATGGGCAGAGTATCATTGAGAATATTTTGTCACGACCCATGAGGTCTTGGGGAAGAATACATGAAAAGAAGGGATAAAGGCTAGTAAAGGGGGGG
>JASDQU011311984.1:16213-31916 GCA_032191745.1 Picea mariana
TATATTAGTTTAAATAATTAATTAATTAATTAATTGTCCTGGTTAAATATTTGTTGAATGTGAATTGGTTTAATTAACTAATTAATGAATTTAATGATTAAATATCTGTTTAATAAAATCTAATTTAATAAATTATTAATTATTATTTTGTATCGAATGATGGAACCATTAAAGAAAGGGATAAGGTGGTTGGAATTGAATGGAGGGATAAGGTGGGTGAGTCTTAATGAAAGGGAGAAGGTGGTGAATGAGAGAGTGGGGAAGGAGGATAAGAGGAGGAAAAAACATTCGAGAGATGACTTTTTATTTTTGGGAAGTGAGCATCATTTTGAGAGAGGAGAGGATTGAATTGTTGGTTTGGGGTTGGAGTAGCTTGCTGGAGGATGGTTCTGGTTTTTTCTTGAGGAACTGGTTGGATTTTGGTGGATTGAGACAGGGGGCACCTATTGCTGGGAGTTTTGGGCTCAGGGGCCAGGAATCCTTACGGAATCCTAGAGCTAGGGAGCCAGAGAGGCTCTGTTCCTAGCTGGTTGGGAGGTTAGATGGTTTTGGGCAGAGCATCAGGCAGAGTTGGAGAACAACAGTAGCATCAGTTAGAGGTATGTATTTTCATTATTATGCTAAATATGTAGTTTATTATGATGTTTCTCATAAATTTTAATTATGTTGAATAATGAATGGTTATGAATGGTTAGATGTTGAATAAGGAATCGTAAGTATGTTATGATAGCATTTATCTATTTAAATTTATGTCTATATAAGGCTCTGTTGGAAGAGACCTTACAGTTTACACAACACATTAGATTGAGTGAAAAAAAATTAGGAATTTTATAATTTTGGTCTCGATGTTGCCTAAAATGTTGCTACGAATTTTATAATTTTGCACAATAATTGTGTTATTGTTAATTATCTACTGCCATCATCTCTAATGTCCTAAGAAAATAGCTTGTTTGTCTATTATATTATATAAATATTCATCAATTATATTATATAAATATCCATAAAGTAGTTTATGAATATACGTACTTAAGGCTAATTATACATGAGCTACCTTATAACATTGAAAATAAGTGGGTAATATTAGTGCCAATTTTTCCAATCATCTCATTCATTGATTAAGGGTAAAAATGATTTAACAAAATGTGACCCAAAAGTGTTTAGTCTAAATTGAAATTGTTCAATGTAGTCTAATCATGATTATCCATTACAAGAATAGTTATAACTATTAAGAATGCACTTAAAAAAATTTAGCTAGTTTTTTTTCCTCTGATTTTTTTCATTTTTAGGTAACCTGCTAAGAAATACCTTTATTTATTTATTTATTTTTAATAAAATGTGACCCAAAAGTGTCTTGTATAAATTATATTTGTTGAATGAAGTCCAATCATATTGATCCATTGCAAGAAAATATATAACTACTAAGTGTCTATTATATTTGTTGAATGAAGTCCAATCATATTGATCCATTACAAGAAAAGATATAACTACTAAGTGTCTGCACTGAAAGAATTTTAGGTGGCTTAGAAAGCAATATGTTTAAGGGTCTGCACCCAAAGAATTTTAGGCAACTTAGGAAAAAATATGTTTTTTTTTCCCAAAAGTGTCTAGTCTCTACAATTGCTCAGTAGGAAGCTTAGGAAGTAATATGTGTTTTTAGGACAACTAATACAACCATGAAATTCTAGTTCTTAAAATAGTAACCCTTCTCTTGTGATACTCCTAATTACAGATAGTGAAGTTACATTAATGTCCAAAACAATCTCCTATTTTTCATTCCATGTGTTTCTTTATGCTACAACATGGTTTAAAGATTTGTGGATCCTAATTTAGTGGATTAAAACCATTAAGGAAGGAAATATAATGAAAAGGAAAAACATGAAAATAATACAATGATAAAATAATGTGAGAAGAGAGGAAAGAGTAGAATCAAATTCAATGTGACAAAAATACATAGGGTAACTACAACATAATTTAGAAAGAAACAAATATGTAAAAATAAAATAAAAAGATGGAAAAATTCAATGACTTGGGAAGACTACTAATAAATACAATGACCAAAATAAATCAAAGAAAATGTTAAAAAATTCTAGCACCAAAAGAGTAGAAATACTAACAAGGAAAGGTAGGCAAATTACAAAACACAAATCAAATATGATTCATAATGCATTGTCTTTAAAATTTGGCAACATTACAAAATTCTAAGTAAAACATTCTCCATTCACATTGTATATCAATCCAGAGTTTTTAGTTGAATGTTGATATACACTAACATGGAAGTAGATTGCTTAAACAACAATCGAAAACAAGTGAAACTAAGCCAAGAAAATGAAATTGAGCTTGATTATGACCTCATTACTTGTTTGAAATTCAATTCATCAACCATATATCCGAATTGGTAATGAGCCTTTGTCCACATTTCCATTTAACAATTGTGCTTTATAGATGCCCTCCAGTCAAGCTTCTTCATTGCTTGATATTTTCATATACCTACTTACCATGTTGAGAAACAAAACATTATTTTTAAATTATGAATGATAAAAGCATCAGGAAATATATCTCAATCCAAGTTTCTCATCTATGGTATTCTTTCCCCAATGTAAAGTCTCACCCTCATTTTTTATGAGAATTGTTTGTTTACGAGCTCCATCCCTACCACAGATTAAACCTCTGGGAAAATGTACTCACATTTTTGATAGAATAATAAGTCATTATAAAATGGTATTCAATCTCTTAAATAACAGCACCCGCTCCTTTGTATTTACCAACACAACCACTATTATCCATAAGCCCAAATCCATGAAGAAGAATTAGATATTGTTGTTCAATATTTTTAGGATCTTTAACGCGCTCATTTTTCATGCCACATTACTTCACTGGTTCCACTCCATGTTGACCACAACCACCTACTATAGTTTTATAATATCCAAAAGTATTGTCACCAAGTGTGAGAGACTATTCTTGCAACCATGTGAGGAAGCACATGCCTGAAATGTAGCTAGTACCACATCTTCCATTTGTTGAGATGTAAACCTATTACCACCCACCACAACTACTTTCTCACTTGGAAAAACCATAGAATTCGGTAGAATGTGATTTTTTGTTGATGCAAAACAAATAAACATGATTAAAGAGGGATGTCAACACTCATGAGCATACCAATTTCCATATTCCTCCATATTGGTTCCATCTTCATCCATAGTAAGCTTCAAATGTATTATAGATGCATTACCCATGTAGTCTTCCACCACTAGTGGATAAGCAAACCCTTCTTTCTAGTTTTGGCTGCTTCACACAACTTGAGATGCTATTTAATTTACTAGTGTGCTTTAGGAATATAGAACTATTACTAAGATGTTTCACAAGTATACCCCATTCCAATTTGTTTATGGGAGAGAAGTAGTAGTACTGACTAAATTCATCACTCCTAATATGTCCATTGCACAAGCAACTCATATTAAGGATGTTGATTCTATTGTGGAATGGATTGTGGAACTACTACAATTGGAGGAAGCAAGGTTTTTAGAATACTTTAATCAAATCGTGGAGAAATCAAGGTAGAAATCTTGGCATGATAGGCATATCAAGAACAAGAATTTTTCTCAGGGTGACCAGGCATTGTTGTATGACAGTAAGTATCAGAAACGTCCAAGGAAGTTACATATGCATTGGCTTGAACAATTCATAGTTGGGGAAGTTTGAGAATCAGGAGTTGTTAGACTTGTGCAAATTGATGGTGTTCTTCAGCTAGGATGGGTGAATGACTCACACCGGGAACCCTATATTTTTTCTCATAAGAGAAAGTCTCTCTGTACTCCTATCACAGAGAGTGAATAAAGTATGTAGGTTTTAGTTCAATTTTTTTAATTTACCTTTTTCCAATAAAGTAGTGATAGGAGCACGAAGAAACTTATAAATTCCATCAAATGTTGAAAGGCATGCCAATATTATCATTTTTAAAAGATAATTTTTAGTGTTATATTTCTACTCCATAGACAATTAGTCATTTTCTATATATACCAAATGAAGTGAATATGAAACAAAAAAACTAGGAAATCCCCAACCTTTGATACAAAGCAAACTCTCTCCACTGTCAAATAATTCCTAAACATATAGCACGGAATCTTACTAAAAGACATTATTTAAAAATGCCAAGTTTGCAACCCATGCGATCCAAGTAATCCACAATACAACCTCTCACATGAAGAATCATAAATTTACACAGAATTCTCACAATGTACATCACCATAATGTTTACCAACGCTGCCTCTTACATGAGGTTTGATGTTTTCCTTTCAATTTAAGTTGCTAGCTATGGTGTTTCTTATACTAGCCTAAATCATTGTGTCCTATTCATATGCTTCTTGTTGTTGCTTCCTTCAAGTTCATGTTCATCCTCGATATTAACATCATGCAAATTTGTTGCTTCACATGCATCCAGTTGTGTCTGTCAGAAAGCCATTTGCACTGGTCGCAAGATAGATTCCAATGCCTTGCACTGCTCTAGGGAGAGTGATCTAGAATCTGGAAACTCAACATTGAAATGAATGTATAGAAAACCTTTTACATTGAAGCATACCTTCATCATTTATGGCTTTGTAGTGACCTGAATACATGAGCTCTGGATAGGATAAATAACACAATGGAATGCAAGTTAAGTTTCTATGACTTTCTATTGAGATGAATATATAGCAGCTAATAAAATATACGTTACAACTGAAAGGGCTTCAAAAGTAGCATATTTCAAGAAAAAAATGGAAATCTCTATTATACATTGGGTTTGATAATCTTCCTGGGACTAGACTCGATGACCAGTTGCCTGCCATCAAGGTGATTTAAGAGAAATTGGAATCCGCATAGAGCCTCTCTCAAATTAAGTGTCTTCTCTACATACAAATCATCACCCTTTTATTTGAACTTGGATTGGTCTTTTAATTGTTGTAAAAGAAAATTATCACCATCTATAGTGTTCCTCTGCAAAACCAAAAATGTTAGCAATGAATCCTACCATCAAGGTGATTTAAGAGAAATTGGAATCCACATAGAGCCTTCATCAAATTAAGTGTACGCTCTGTCAAATTAAGTGTCTTCTCTACATAGAGATCATCACCCTTTCATTTGAACTTATATTGGTCTTTTAATTGTAGTAAAAAAACAATATCACCAGCTATAATGTTCCACTGCAAAACCAACAATGTTAGCAATCAATTATCATAGAGCATGTAGACATGCCATAATATTCTACCACATACCAGATGCAATGCATATTGACAACATACAAATAGAGAAAATCCATGCTTCTTCCATTGTACATTTAAACATGCCCATGAGTAGAATCTACAAGTCTGGAATGATTGAAATAAAAAATCTACTACCTAATAAGCTTCAACCTAAAGGATAAAACACTATCCTCTGGCCATACTGCATTCCCTTCTCCACACAGACCTCTAGTACTTTTGTATCTTAATCAATTTTTCTCTCTTTACTCTGAGCACACTTATCCTTGTCACTGATTGTCTTTCTTGCACCATTGAATGTTTCCAACGGATGTTAACTATATCATCATTCCACCATTTGAAATACACATGACATGGACAAACCCGTTATTTGAATCATTATCACACCATTCAAAAACACATCATATGGCCAATCTTGTTACTTAAATAATAGTGTGCATTTAACATAAATACACATCACATGCCCAACCTTGTTATTTAAAACATTGGTAAGCATTTAATGCATTCCTTAATGGAGACAAAATTTGAAACAACATTGCCCATGTTGACACAAAAACAAAATCAAAAATCAAAAACCAAATTTCCAATGTAGCAGGTATTTAAGCAGAGCATGCCACAAAGAAACTAGTCCAACAAAAACCTGGGTCTCTACAATCGATGCAGACATGTTACATTTGTTGTATCATCCCAGGACCAAGTTTCCTGATAGATACCTTCATACCAGAACCTTGGCATCCCATGTTAACTAATCCAATGGTTATGTTGTTCGTTCCACTATCCTAATTGTCCATGTAACTGTAACTATCTGCAACTGTCCCGCAACTATTCACCTATACATAATGTATCTATTTTTAATTAATTAGATTGATCTCTACGTTCTGTGTTAAATGTGGAGTTTCTATTTGGCCTTTGTACAGTGGTATCAGAGCCACATTTTTTAAACACATTTTTTTAAACTCCATGCCTTTTTTTTTTTGTAAATTTCCTGTAGTTGAACAGGAAATTTCTCTCTAGTTTTTAAAACTCCATGCTTTCTTCCTTTATAAATTTTCTGCCCCTGTAGTTTGTTCAAAAATGTCTTTGTGACTGAAATAAGATACCAGGAGTTGTTGTGAGAAGTATACAGATCTGTTGTTTAGTAGCCAAGGCCGAAGGTGTGCTTATTGTGAGTTTTCTTTAATTCTTTACAAGTGGAATTTCATTTTCACAGATTACACATTAGTTTACAATGCATTCATTAATATCGATTGTGGGAGTAGTGCTCTCCGGACAAGAAAATTACCAAGAATGGTTTCGGAAAATAAAAAATACTCTTACTTTTAATGATTTATGGGAGGAAATTTGTGAAGGTAAGGATGAAAATGACCCAGAGAAACCTATAGATTCCAGACAACTTGCAATTTGGAAGAGTAAAGATAAAAAGGCACATTCTTTAATTTCTACCTCAGTCACTGAAGAGGTAAGTAGACATATTCTTTCTAGCACCACAATGTTTAAAGTATTATAGAAATTAAAATATCTTTATGACTCTCATTCAGAGATGGCGACTATACAATTGTTGATGAAGTTGTTTAATCTGGAACTGAGAGATAATAATCCCATGAAGCTAGCTTCCAAAATTAAAGCTACTTTTCATGATATTGACTCAAAAGGTGTCAAAGTTGATTTACAAATCACTTCATTTGTTAAAGCCCTATATCCTACCTATTCACACTACTTAGAGTCTCTTCAAGCTAGTGGATAGATGAAAGCCATGACTTTTGATACTCTTGTAGACAAAATTGTTGAAAGAGAGAAATCTTTTGGGAAGAAGGAATCTTTTTCCACTTCCACATTTGAGACTTTGTGTCTTGCAGAGAAAGAGTAGAAACCTAGAGGAGGGTTTCCTATATTTTACAATAGTAACAGAGGTTGTGGCAGGAGACCATTTAGAGGCAGGGGGAATCATTATCATCAAGGAGATAGACAACAAAAACATTTTCAAAATAATAAACAATCTCTTAAGAACTATAGGTGTGGTAAACTGGGTCATACCTCTTCTCATTATCACACTCCTTGGGAAAGGATTAGTGAGAAGAAAGAGAAATATCCTCTAGACAAAGGAAAACAGCCTGAATCAACCCACTATATTGTTGCACATTGTAATCTTAGTATGAATGAAGTTTTTAGCACTTATTTTTCTTCTTGGGAAGACACTTGGATTTTAGATACTGGAGCCACTTGCCACATAACCTTCAGAAGAGATGTTTTTGAGACATTCAGTAATCACATTGATGGAATAGTTTATTTTGCTGATAATTCCTAGTTAAAGCCTTCAAGAATTGGATCTATTTGACTTCGTCTACTAGGACTTGTTGATTATATTTTACATGATATTCTTTACATTACTCAATTAAAAGAAATCTGATGTCTCTCATACATATCAGATAGAAAGGACATTCTATACATATGTTTGATGATATAATTGAAATAATAAAAGCATCTGATCAGGTGATTGTTATGACTGGTGTTGAAGAAGACAAGATTTTAAAACTTAAAGGGACATCCTCTTTTCAATCAAATTCAACTCTTTTGGCTCAGCATAGTGATAGTTTGTCTTCCATCTTATTGTGGCATGCTCATTTTGGTCATATTAATTATGATAGTATCTGGATTATGAAACAACAAGGTATTCAAGGGCTTCCTACTATTCCAAGAAAGATTTTTCCGTGTAATGCTTGTATTTTAGGAAAGCATTGTAAACAACATTTTTATGGATCTACTTCCCCAGATTCCAGGAAGTTAGGTCTCATACATTCTGATTTATGTGGGTCCATTCATGTTCAATATCAAAATGGTAATAAGTAACTGTTGACTTTTATTGATGAATACACCAAGATGTGTTGGGTTTATTTGTTGAAAGCAAAATCTCAGGTTTTTGCAACTTTTAATAATTTTCATTTATGGATTACAAATGAAACTCAAATTAATATTGGCACTCTACGATCAGATAATGGTGCTGAATACACCTCTAATGAAATTTGAAAGTACTTACAGGATAATGGTATTAAACATCAAACCACCGTCCCTTATATTCCACAACAGAACGGTGTAGCAGAGCACATGAACAAAACTTTGCTTAATATGGTAAGGTCAATGATGTTTTTTAAGAATGTCAAGTTGATGTTTTCAGGAGAAAAAGCACTTTTTTCCATTTATATTCGCAATTGTTGTCCTTCTACTGCCATCAATAATAAGTCCCCTTATGAATTGTGGTATAATCGTCTTCCTGTTGTTTAACATTTCAAAGTTTTTGGTTCTCCATGTTATTCTTTAATTCTTAAACAGCAATGCAAAAAAATGGGTGCAAGAAGTTGAAAATGTCTTTTCTTGGGGTATTCTAATACCTCTAGAGCTTGTCGATTGTATGATGAGGAAAACACAAAATTTGTTGTTTTAAGAGATGTTGTTTTTCTCGAATTTGCTAAATATGCTTCTACTATTGATAGGAAACTCAATCATTTGGATAGATTCTCTTCCAAGAAGTTTTATTATGAATGGTATAATGATCTCCCACATCCTGAAGGGGGGATTCATATTCTAGACCAGTCTGTGGATTTTCCTTCAACAACACCAGAGAATGAGACCACATCAAAGAATGAAGAAAAATTAGTTGATAGCAATGTTTTTGATGATAATAATGTTTCTGTAGAAGAACAATTGGTTGATAATAATGTTCCTACTGAGGAAAAATTGGAAGATAATAATGGTCCTAAAGAAAATATTTCAGAGACTCTTGAAACTGATCAAACATTGCGGCAATCAGTATGCAGATCAACACAAACCAAGACAATGCCAAAAAGGTATGGTGAATTTGAGTTAAACTTGTTTGTTGTTAATGAACCTACTACTTTTGAAGAAGCCGCTAGTTGTAATGAATGGAAAGATGCAATGCAAAAAGAGTATGATGCTCTTATTAAAAATGGCACTTGGAGGTTGGTGGATCCTCCTATTAGCATCGAACCAATTGCTAGTAAGTGGGTTTATAAAACTAAGTATAAAGCTGATGGTTCTCTTGATAAGCACAAAGCAAGACTTGTACCGAAGGGGTATGCACAAAAACAAGGTATTGATTATACACAAACATTTGCTCCTACAACGAAATGGGGCACTATTAAAACTTTATTTTCTCTTGCAAATAAAAAAGGATGGAAAATACATCACATGGATGTAAAAACTGTTGATGTTTTGACAACATCAGGAAGACATTCTCTAAAGATAATAATTAATAATATAATTATTAATTGATTATTAACTATAGTATATAATAAGTAAATAATAATAACAAATAGTTATTGATTATTCAAGGGACACATCCTTTCATGGATGGTCACCTTATGTTCCCTATATATGGAACACTCATCATTGTAATAATATATCGAATATCTCTTATATATTATATGAAGAAAACCAACATGGTATCAGAGCAGGACTGGGCCTTACTCCCTCATGGGAAGGCCTAGGAAAACAACAACGATGAGCTCCAAATTTTCTTGATTGAACTTGATCCATCTTATTCCATGCGAATATCTGGGATCAATGAATCCAATAAAGTCTCCTGCTCCAGCGATAACTAGATAGATATGACAAGGACATTTTTTGGGAGCATGGTCATATTGTTCCATCCCCCTGACACACAAATCTTTGACAGATTCATTGCATAGGAAGTATGGAGGTTCCCACGGATCCTTGGACAGGTGAAGTCCCGAGAGGCGGGAAGGGAAGACAATGGAGTTCTCTTGGTCATGAGCGGTTTTGTTGTCTATAAAGAGTTGTCAACCAACACTGACGTCATGTTTACATGCATCGAATAGTGACGTATTGGCAACCTGTATCAGCTAATTTGAGTTCATGTTATAGTTTGGTGACCATGAAGTTCGGAAAAATTTCAACATTGCTCGAGTGATTGATCAGGTTTGGACCACCTACCAATGATTTAACCAACGACCAAGGGTATACGCAGTTTTCAAGTTAAGCCATAATTCTTCATGAATGGGGGTTCCTTTATTTTGCACCCACGAACTCGTATGCTCTTGGTTTTGGTGATGTTGCCTCTAGATCACATTGGAGATAACAAGAGTATGGGATATGATCTAATGCCCACATCCAAGTGATTGGTCAAAGAATCCAAGAAGATACTCTTGAGAGATTGTTAGAGGCTGAGAATACTTCTGATTGTTTGCACCCATGTGGAGTGGAATGTTTGATTCTTTGCACCCCATTCTATCATATTAATTATGGTTGAGATTGAGTTTCCTTTCAGAATCAAGTTACCATTGGAGAAAAGGTCATGTATATAGTGTCAATGTAAATGTTTGGCATCCATAGTGGGATGTGCACCAAGCGAGGAGGCCACTATCACGACATAGTGAGGATATTGATATGTGCCTACTTGCAGTTCATACTACAAAGAAATTCTATTTAATCGTCAATGCTAATGTTGTATATGAGTCTTGGATTCAGAGACATTTTATAATTGACATGTTTGGTAACATGCGCGAAAGGATTCAAAATGTTGGTGGAATCTTCAAGCCCATGAAATCACTCAAAGAATGTCCACCCTCGTTAAGAGGGAGGTGTGGTGTTTTCTCTCCTCTAGCCAACTAAACCCCTCTGGACAAGAGTTTCCCTAATTAGTCATGTGAGGTGACTAAGGGAGTAATGCTCAGTTCGACACAAGTATTGCGAAAGCCATGCGAGGTGGCTAGGTGTGAATGAGGCTATGGTTGTAGTCTTCCCTATGCCATGCGAGGTGGCTAGGTGTGAATAAGACTACTGGGAGAGGAGAAACATCATAACATGGTAATGGAGACTATAGCAGTGGTTGTGTACCACTGGAAAATAGTTGTGTACTACTATGACATGGAAACAATTGTGTACTATTGGATGACATTGCAGTAGTCATGTGATACTAGTTGATTGCAACATAGTCATAAATAATGTGGTGGATGATTTGACCTATCGATGGCATGGTAGTAGAAGTATGCTACTAGTTGATTGCATAGTAATTAGTGGATTACTAGATGAAGGAACTAAGATATTGGTTTCATGAGGAAACCTCGATATGTCTTGGGGGAAATTGGTTCCATGAGGGAACCTCGACATGTCCTAGAGATGTTTGAGGCAAGGATCAAGAGGGAGTACACCGTTCCTCACAACCCTCAACAAAATGGGGTCGTAGAGAGGAAGAATAGATCTATTCTTGAGACAGTCAAGGTGATGATTCATGATCAACATTTACCTATGTTTCTATGGGAAGAAGCATCCATGACTGTGATGTATGTTCAGAACAAAATTCCTTGAGGAACATGACTCCTGAGGAGGCATTCACAAGAGTTAAAGCTTGAGGTTGGACACTTCAGGTTATTTGGGTGTTCAGTATACATATATGGGGTACAATGAGTCTTCAAAGGAATATCAGATCATCATCCTTGGTCAGAGATAGATTGAGTAAGAGACAGAAAGAGATGGTACCTTCCGAGAAAGCAAGATACCTCAGAGATATTTGTGTTATTCCACGGTTATGAGCCACATCATTGATTCTAAACCTTCTTGTTATGAGGAGGCAAATAGTCATCCAGTATGGAGAGATGCCATGATGGAGGAGTATCATTACATCATGAAGAATGATGTGTGGGATATTGTTCTGAGACCTAAGGGGAAGTTTGCAGTAACCTCTAAATGGATCTACAAGATCAAACACACAGTTTACAGGAGCATCGAGAGGCACAAAACGAGATTTGTTACTAGAGGATTCTCTCAGGCGGAGGGAATAGATTATGAGGAGACATTTTCTCTTTTTTCTTGATACACTTCTATGGAGAGATTTAGGAGGAAATATACATCGAACAACCAGATGGTTTCGTCATACATGAGAAGGAGTCTCATGTGTGTAGGTTGAAGAAGGCCTTATATGGACTCAAGAAGGCACCTCGAGCTTGGTATGTGAGGATTGATGGACACCTATGAGTTTGGGATTCAAAAAAAGTGTTTTTGATCCCAACCTGTACTACAAGACTGTTAATGGTGAGGCCTTGATTCTGGTCCTCTTCATTGATGATTTATTCCTCATCGATACATAGAGCCTTATTATTGAATGAAAGTATGCGTTGGCCTCTGAGTTTGAGATAATGGACCTTGGTATGATTCACTACTTCTTGGGACTAGCGGTGTGTCAGAGAACTGATGAGATGTTCTCGAGTCAGGGGAAGTACACAGTTGAGATATTGAAGAAGTTTCAGATACTAAACTTGAAGTCCATGGCTATACCAATAATGATGAATCTAAATAAATTAAATGTGTCTTCTTCTGATTTTGATGAAATTGATCTGACTCTATAAAGACAACTGATTGGATAATTGATGTATCTGGTTAACACCAAACCAAATATTTGTTATGCAGTGAGTGCACGTATCCAGTTTATAAGTTAGTTGAGATAGACACACTAGATTGTTGTGAAACATGTGTTGAGCTACTTGTGAGGTGTAGTTCGACATGGTCTGAGATATACTTCTAGTATTGATATGATATCGCAGGAATATATTGACTCTGATTGGGGAGCATAGTGGACAGAAATAACACCTTCAGGTGTTCCTTCACTTTGGGATCTTCCATGGTTTCCTAGTGTAGCAGGAAACAAACTTCAATGGATTTGATCACAATAGAAGCAGAATACATTGCATTAAGTATGACAGTCCGCGAAGCAGTGTGGCTTCACAAGTGTTACACATGATTTTGGTTAATCTTGATGGTGTATTGATGATGGTGTACTTAGGCTCCTCATAAGGACTTTCTCATGAGAAAAGTGACATTCATCTCTTCCCAGAAAACTTACTTTTGAAGAGAGTTCATAGGTTGCTAATATCCTAGGGTGCGAGAATGACCCATTCTCGCAGGCTGCCTTCAGCTAGGGTGCGAACTTCTCACACTATGCTACATAGATAGGGTGAGAACTTGTTCTAAAGCTTGGAAAAAGATGAAGTCTCGATGGTTCTAGAAGGGAATCTTCTAGAAGAATGGGTTGGCATTCGAATGGTTATCTTTGTACTGGTTTCCCTAATATTGTGGGATCATTCTTATCCAAGTAACCATCTTATCCTCTCCTATATATTGATGGAATTCTCATGGAAAAGGTTAAGCAAGATTCATTGGAGAATTCGTGAAAGAATTTTGTGAAGGACCTAGCTTGAAGAGGAGCTTGGAGACTCTAGCAAGTCTATCAAGAGGGATTTGATCTTCTTCATGCATGTATCAAGCAAGTGTGTGTGTTGGAGCTAAGAGCCACCGAAAGGAAGCTTGCGACATCAAGGCGATCAAGTTGTATCTTCTACTTTCGATTAATATGATACAGTGGCATGTCCTTTTCCCATAAAGTCATTCTCACTTTATTGTGTAATTCCTTGATCATACACATAAGTTGAAATTTGAATATATTTTGCTATCTTCACTTTGGTTGGTTTGTGTTGTCTTGGTCTTGACCTCACGAGAGCACCGGAGTGAAGGAGGAGCAACAGAGACCTTAGGAAGCGATACAAAGGTATGTTACTTGTTCCTCCCTACTAGCTAATTCAATGGTCAAAACTTAGGGAAAGAGTCATGTCCTGTCCTGTTTTGTTCTAGATCCAGGTGGATCTAGGGAGATCTGTTAGTGTCCACACCTACTGATTAGTTCGATAACAAAATTGGCGACTCCACTGGGGAAAAACCCATTTTCTTTGTGGTTTTTGGTATTTTTCCTTGGCCATTTGCTCTTGCCTTACCTTTCTCCATTCATATCAATCTCTGAGTCTTCAGGATACCCTGATAGACCCTCTGGGTCTAGAGGCCTCTTCAAATTTTGTGTCTTTTTCCAAAAAATTGTTTAGTTTCAGACATTCTCGCACTGCACTCCACAGTGGCCTGTGAGAATATATTGAGTTCGCACCCTGATTTTAGGTTCAGTGCGAGGTTCTCGCACTCTCCTCAAAGCTGGCCTGCGAGAATGACCCATTCTCGCACTGTGTAATACTGTTAGCCTGCGAACCCTCTTTTCAAAATTTTGGATTTGAGACTTTTTCATTTTCAGCTGCCCAGATCAGTATAGGTGCCTGAAAAGAGCTTCTTGGATCATTGGTTGATGTTTTCTTGTCTTCGTTTTTGTACATGAACAGTCTTAGGAAATCAAAGGCTCTTCTTGTCACTTTTTTCTTGACTTTCATTTCTTGACTTTTCTCTGCAAAGATATACTCTCTGATTTTGGAATCTGAGTGTGCTTGTTTGGTTAAGAACCGATGATCGGTTGAAAGTTGAGCCTCTTTGTCTTTATCATTTGCTCATTATTTGAAAGATCACTTTTCTCATGCAATTGAAAAGACTAGTTTGGTTTGCTTGTTATTTTTGTTTCCATTCAAAGATTGGTTTGGGTTTTTGTCTATTGCTTGTTCATTAGTTTTTGGTTCTCTTCACTCTCACCATCATGGTGTAGGTCTTTTTTGAAAAGTGAACAACTTTTTTCTTTCAAAAGCATTTTCGTATTCAAAAGTATTGAAAATCAATTGTTGAAATTATTGAAAAAGAAACAATAGAGAATTGTTATTTTTGCGTGATTCGTTGCAATTGTATTTTAAAGGAAATTGTGTATTATAGTTCAAGTTTGATCCGGAAAACTTCTCTTTCCCTCCCGTACATAGGATTCATTGAACAAAAATTGATATATTTCATTCTTATCCATGCATCATTGGGTCGAAGTCTCATACAACATCAGTTTCATCTCTACTTCCTTTGAGTAAAAACCCTTAATAACATTGCGCAATTGTAAAATTTAACTAGTAACTCTTTTCTAGGGCTCTATTACACCAACATTTAGCTAGGCTAGTGCTTTGGAATAGGAAGAGACATACACTCCCCAAAGCACAAAACACACAATAGCATCTTGTGTTAAGGAGTGTGAAATTCCATTTACAACATCTTGTCCTGGGAAGCCCTTCTCACACAAGAGTCAAACACGAGGTCACATTGATATTGACAGAGCTACTCACCCTGCTTTGTTGATATCGGTGTAGAGATTGCACGTATTACGGGGATCACTTGGAGGTATACCCACAAAGATGAGTGGAATCCTTTTGAGTTGATTTCGGGCTAGATACCCTGCCCTTATGTGGATCGTACTGTCGACTGTCCCCCGAGGCTTTATTGTTGTCAGTGGTAACCTTAGCGACCTATCTTTCTAGGGTCTTACACAAGGTGACTGTGAAGGGGCAAGTATTCACGGTACCTGGAATCAACGTTGGCCAAACTCACTCGGGCTCCTTGGAGGGTGTTATAACCCTAAAATGCATTATACAGGTTTACCTGGCATCAGGCCAACTCATGCCTCTTCCTAGCCAAAGCCATGCTGAGCAAATCCTCAAAAAACCACTTAAATCAAGGAACCCGCGCCCTAACCTCTCCCT
>JASDQU011311984.1:41284-52805 GCA_032191745.1 Picea mariana
TAAATCATTCATTGGTGTTGTTGCAGACTTACACATGCATACTAAAAAACATTTAATTCATAATTAAACAACATTAATTCAACATACTTATAAATAAACATAAGCACATATCTTTTTAGGAATAACCACCAACTGGTGGTAAATGAAGGATGTTCCACCCAAACATAGGCTATATATTTCCCATATTCTTTCTACAATAGGGACACCCCTAAGTTAAGGATATTAGTCCACAAGGAAAAAATCACCTATGGAAAGCTCTAATCCTCTCACACAACCCAATTTTCCAAAAACTCATACTCTGTAAACTCTCACAACAATTTCGATCCACCATATTTGTTTACCATTATCCTACACAACCCAAGGAATGGGATCCCCTTGTTTGCCACATATTCATTCTAGCTATCCCACTTTCCTTCTGAAATCAATCACACACTGGCCAAGAAATCTTGCTTTTAGGGACTCGAGGAATTCTTAGTTGTCACTATGTTATCTTAATGGAAACAATTTACTGCACACATAGTCATAATTCTTCATAATTTGATGACATTCACTTCCCATAATTTTGTTTCAGTCAAAGGATAGAAACTTAGCTTTGAGATAAGGCTCTCCCAAAATAATGATTGACAAATTCTCCCTTGCACAACCACATTCACGGATTATATTTGCATGCCAATAATTAAACATGTGTCTTTCTAAGAAGACCACAGATCTCTCTTGGAAACTAATTCTAAGGTTGATATGACTTAGGATAATTTAAAAAAAAAATATTTAGTCTTAGGAATAAAATATTATTATCTTACTTTGGTCCCCTTGAGACCCCTAATCCCCCTTTCTTTCCTCTATTGTGGAATCATATCCCCCCATGTTTTTTTCCTTATATATCTATTTCCAGCGATGTATTTATTATTATTATTATTGAATGTATCATTATACATTACATCATTGTTCATCCCTCAAACTTTCATCTTGTAGACATATACATACTAGTTTAGGGATAAAAAATGGGGGTAGTACATGGCTAGAATGTTTATAGAAGATTTTGGAATATACTATGGAATTCGTTAGTTGTAACCCACTCATACAAAAGATTACAAAATAATTTACTTTCTTATACACTTAGACTTTTGCAGTCTTACTGGAATGTGCAAATTCATCTTCTATTGAAATATGCTATGCACCATCACTTAGTCAAAGTTGAGCCACAACAACTCCTTGAACACACCTTCCAACGCATCCCTAAGTTGGGTTTTCTCCTCATTCCTTGATTGTTACACTCCTACTCAGGGAATCCAACATATACCCCACCCCCCCTCTCCAACTAATACAAATTTGATTCTCCCATTATCCATGTGCTCTACTACCAATATCATGATTTTGTGGAAAGTATTTTTCTATACCCATTTATTGCATCATTCTAGTTTGTATTGGTTCCCCTTGTATAAATATTTGACTACCATGAATTGAAACTAGACAATTTCTTATCTACATATTTTAGATATGGGAAAAATTTCTTAGGGTAGGAAAAACATAATAAAGAAAGACCTTGGAGGTTCCCTTGGTTTCTTTCTATAGTTATGAATGGGTATATGTGAAATACTCATGGGAAAATGTTGTACACGAGGAGTAGTACACCAAGTTTAGGCACTCAAAACCCTCACTGGAACCATATTATTGGACCCTACCCTCAAAATATTCTTAATATCTCCTCTCAACAATGATTATTAAATCCTAGGATCCATGGAAGCCTATCCTCATTTCCCTTTGGCGCTATTGATTCTAAATGTATAACCACATCAAGAAGGGTGACAACCCAAATTGGGATCGAAACTGTAAACAAAATTTTCAACCCAATTTTTCTCTTGTTCTATTCACTTTGAATGTACCCAACTAAGAAGATCACAAACACACATACTTCTATAGTACCTCCTATGAAACATTGTTAATGGGCCAGACCGATCCCCCCTAGTTATCATCTAGGCATTGACTGAGGGCACAAAATGATGTTCCTACTATCATAATCCACTAGTTGTACCTACTCTTCAAAATTGTAACATAGCCCAACCCAACTAAGGAACATCACATGCATAATACACATTAAAAATTTAAATATTTCTACTAATAATTGAATGTATCTTAGCAACTACAAATCACACACAAATTTAACTATTTGAATGATACCACAGTTTTAAATGCATCTAAAAAAATCTATTAAATCATGACTGTATCCAATAAGAATACAACAAGAATGCGACATTCATATAAAACATTTATAGAGTGGAATAACATAAGAACATGATAAAAACACTTATCTGTTAAAAAATAAACAACTAGTTGTGTACGATGGATGAGCCTCCTAGCTATAGGTGTTTCTATTCATTTATCTCAACAACAAGCCCTCCTGAGATGATTCTATGAGTCCACAAGGATATCCATCCCTCTGGCTATCCACTCTCCATAAACAACAACCCCCAAACCGAAGTTATACTCCTACATCATTCCTCATACATCGACTCTCTATTCTCCATAACCTATAGTACCCAAAGAATGTACCCCCTTCATTGCTCACAATCCCTCGATTTGTATCATTCATTTATTAAGGCATCTAGTGCACTTGGTTTTCTAGGAATATCTTAGTTGGGGACTCTAGGAACTCTCAATTTCCTCAGGATTTCTCATAGAATCCTTCACAAGGCTCTTGAGTCATTTCATAAAAAAAAAATGTACTATAGGCTTGCAACCCATTTTACAAGAAAACATGTCTCTTTTCCAGCCCAAACACATCCAAACAATGGATATATTCAAGAAAAATATGGTTGGTTCTTTTCCCAACACTCAAATCTCCTCTTTCTACCTAATATCAACACATGGGCTCTCTAACCTAATATGACACCGGAATTCCAACCTAAATATAAATATATAGACACTTTGGCCCCAAAACCACAAATACATAGGCGCTTTGGCCCCAAAAACCATAAATACATAGGTGCTCTAGCCCCAAAACATATATATATAGATGAACCCTATCCCAAAAGATATATATAGATAGGCACTCCGACCCAAAACATATACATAAACCATTAGCATTATTCTACAACTATCTTGATTTCCACCAGCTCTCTTCCTCTTGAGCTACCCAAACCAAGGAATGTACCCCTTCATTTCTCTCATTCTATCAGGTGTCCCATTTGTTTATATGGATTGACCTGAGGAATGTTCCCCCTTCACTTTTCTTAGTTTATTAGGTTGCACCATTAATTTAGCAAGGTCTCTTTGGAATAGGTAACTAGGAATATCACTATTGGGATCTCAAGGGAAAGTAGTTGCTAGAAAGAAATACCAATAAAATAACCACCGACAACCTTGTATTTGAAGTGAAACCCATATAGGAGTTCACTCTATAGGCCTTACAACCTGGTTTTTTGATAGCTCAACTCACACTAGAGTTCACTCTTTAGGCCTCACAACCTCGCTCTTTGATAGTGCAACTCACACTAGAGTTCACTCTTCAGGCTCGACAACCTGGTTCTTTTGCAAGCTGAAAAATTTCTTCTTATTTTTGCACTCACCCTCTAGTCTTAGTCATCCCTTTCATTGTTATCTAATTCCTTAGACGATCCATAATTTTTCAAGGTGTTCTTATGCAGTCAAATTCCAACTTGCTGCTAGACTTCCACTAGTAATATAGAACCCGTGGAAATCATCCCATCTACATCATATGCATACATTCAATATGAGACATCATAATACAATTTTCAATTGTAAAATTTCAAATATGTTTTATGATGCAGGAGCATCACCCACATCAAGCGAGCCAGCGCAGAAAACAAAAGACAGCTGGACAAGCCCAGCCGAAATTTTTGAATTTCCCTTGAAGATGATGCACCGAACATAAATGAGATCATTAAATGAAGGCACACTTGTATAATGTAATCAGACCTTGAGCGTCCCACTCTCGTCTGAAGTAGATAGGAAGCATTTATAGTAGTTAATGCAGGTAGATAGACTTTAATTCTAAATTAGACAGTCTTTGAGCGCGAGAGGGAAACGGGATATAGACACCCTCATTGTACATTGTAGCATTAACATGATTATTGAAGCAGGAAGAGCATAGAAGAGAAGCAGAGAGTTGTGGAAGAACACCCATGTACAAACATTTGGATTAATAGAAGAAATTGATTCAGATTCATGGTTTTTGTGTGTTTGTTCTCTGTGTATATGTGTTAATTGATATGCTCATGAATGTTTTCTTCCTATTATACATTTGATTTGATATGTTGTGTATATGATTTCATGTTCTAAACAGAAGTCTGAAAGGAAGAGGGAATGAGTTTCAACTATTTCTCTATCTGAGCGAGGATTCTTGCAAGGAGTGCAGTTGAGGTTGTCTGCAAGGAGTGCGTTGACAGAAGGCTTAGATAGTTTAACTCTTGTTCTCGTTCACCCAGAAGTGAAATTGGGTTACAGAAGCCGTGCAAGGAGTGCATAGGCAAAGGGAAGTCTCAGTTGTGAATCTGAGTGAAGATTTGAAGGACTGTTGTTTCAGGTGTGCACAGAGTCAAAGGAAGTGCAAACAATTGAAGTGTTTGAAGGCTTCCGCAAGGAGTGCATGCAAGGATTCCTTGAAAGCTCAAAGTTGGAGGAAATAGAAGTCTCAAGGGGCATAGAGTCGTGGAAAATCACAAGAGGTGTAGGACCTTCGAGAAATCATCGAAGGGTTGCATAGAAAGCTTGTGCCGAGAAGTGTTCAACAGGCTTGCAAGTTTGCACGCAGGAGGACGAGTTCCACAGAGGGACACATAGCTATTTCGCAGATTTTCATAAGAAGGAATTGACGATTGGTATTCTCTGAGGAGGATTCGCGATACCCTGTGAGCCATTAGATCTCACAGAGGAGTAGTGGAGATACGACAGGGTATTTCTGAAAGATTCAAAGCTCAAGAGGGGAAGAACCGTTGATCCGAGCTACAAGAGCCGTCGGATTTACACGTGAAATCATGCATCAGGGTTTTGTAGGTTGTAACTCCGTAAACAAAGCATTAAGAACTACGAAATCGTGAAACCCGATAGACAAGGAATAGTGGGGGCCATAGGAGTCAGTGAAGCAGACAGGTGGCATATTGTATCAGAATTCGGAGAAAGGAAATTCCTGAAACCATTGACATCAGGATTCACGATATAGCAAAGTTCGAAATCCCGACGAGGCGAAAAGAACGTGGACAGGGTCAAGTTCGTGAGCGCACCGGAGTTTCGGTGTATCGGGATCGGGGGTCGGTAAAGAAAATTGTTTGGAACATTGCGAGTGCCGAAATTTCGATAGGAGAAAACCTGATAGGGATGTGAAGGGTCAGCGTTGACTTGTCATCGGGTCTCAGAGAATCGCGAGAGGAAAATGCGTGACCACAAGGCTCGTGAAGTCGCGAAGTCTGATTTCCCGATATAAGAAAAGGGGAAATCTTGTGTGGAGTTTCTGTGGGTGAAAATTTCCTGATAGGGAAATAGAAGAACCTTTGAGTTCTTTGGGCCATGAAAGGAGAAAAGGTCCTGTGAGTGGACGTGCTGGGGAGAGTGTGCCCTGCGTCAAGTGGTATCTGAGCACAAGAAACATTCTTTTCTTTCTACAGTAGAAAAGGAGAATTCACCATGCTGCCAAGGAGAGATAGACAATCACTCGATCCAGAGGAGAGGGAAAACCCGAGAAGAAGGGGCAGGCAGATGGCAGATCCAGTTATGGAGAGAAAGATATGTGATCTACGAGCCAGACTCGAAGATATGGAGACAGCGCAAAGACGCACAGTTAGAGTTGGGGATCTAAGTGATTCCGAAAGCAAATTTGAAGCTGAACAATAAGAAGAAGTTGTAGCCAAGGATGCAACAAATGAACGATTAATCAAATCTATTACAAGGATGGGTGCAAAGGTGAAGATGGACATTCTAGTTTATGAGGGAAATCTGGATGCAGAGGAGATTTTAGATTGGATTAGAGCTCTAGATACTTATTTCGACTATGAAGATGTTGAAGAGGACAAGAAGGTCAGACATGCTGTCATGAGGTTGAAAGGACACATAACATTGTGGTGGGATGAGCTACAAGCTGATAGATGCTGCAAGGGAAAGCAAAAGATCAAAAGCTGGGACAGGATGGTCGCGAAGATGAAGGCGAAATTCATCCCGAGAGACTATCAAATTACTCTGTTCAGGAGGATGCAGAACCTGATATAGAAGTTGATGACAGTAAAGGAATACATAGAGGAATTCTATAGAGTGAACATCAGGGTAGGTCATCAGGAGAGCGATGATGAGAAGGTAGCCATATATATAAATGGCCTGAGATATGATATCCAGGATGAGATGAGCATGGCAACCATCCTAACGGTGGAATATGATTATCAAATGGCTTTGAAAGTGGAAGAGAAGCTGACCCGTAAGAAAGGTCAGAAAGGCCAAGGCAGAAGTCAGCCCAGAGGTAAATCGGTTGCCCAGGAAAAATACTAGAAGCCCAAGGACGACTGGAAGAACCCTCAAACTCAAATTGAGAGGGGTGGAAGTTCACAGCGAGGGCAATACGCTAAGCAGAGAGGAAAACATACTGAGCAGAGAGGAGGATATGCTGATAACAATGTGTTTCCACGTACCAGAAGTAGAGGAAGAGGAGGAGGTGGAGTAATCACATGCTTCACATGTGGAAAAAATGGGCACAAGTCTTACGAGTGTCCAAATAAAAATAAGGATGGAGGAGAAGCTCACATCATCGAGGCATAGAGGCGAGATGTTGAAGAGGAAGATGCTGAAGGTGGAAGATCGCTTATGATGCGAAAAGTTCTCTTAACACCAAAGAAGGAGGTGGAGAGCTCAGCCCAAAGAAGCAGACTTTTCATGACTTCTTGCGAGACCAAGGACAGGGTATGCAAGGTCATTGTAGACAGTGGAAGCACAGATAATCTCGTTTCGACCGAGATGGTAGAGAAGTTGGAGCTAGAGACGATTGATCATCCGAGCCCGTATAGAGTTTCATGGCTACAAAAGGGACATCAGGTAAATGTCACTAAACAGTGTTTAGTTGAATTTAAGATAGGAGGGTATAATGATAAGATACTCTGTGATGTTATTCCTATGGATGTTTGTCATATATTGCTGGGTAGACCATGGCAATATGACAGAAATGTGATTCACAATGGGAAGATGAACACATTTACCTTAGAGAAGAATGGGAGAACTCATATCTTGCTTCCGATTAAGGATAAGGAAGTAAAACTAGAAGTAAACAATATTGTACTTCTCATGAGTGGGAAGGAGCTTCTTACGGAGGTGAAGAAGAAAGAAGAGCCGCAATTCTTTGTGGTCAGGAAACCAAGGATTATTCTGACTAGCACAAGGGTAGATGATCTACCAGAAGAAATTTAGGAACTACTGGAAGAGTTCACTGATATAGTAGTGGACGAACTACATCATTCGTTGCCACCGATGAGGAGTGTGAACCATCATATTGACCTCATACCAGGAGCCAGTTTGCCAAATAAAGCCGCGTACAGATTGACGCCAAAGGAGAATGAAGAAGTTAAAAGGTAGGTCCAGGATTTGTTGGACAAAGGTTTGGTTAGAGAGAGCTTGAGTCTGTGTGTTGTTCCAACAGTACTCAGTCCAAATAAAGACGGAGGCTGGAGGATGTGTACCGATTCAAGGGAAATTAACAAGATAACCATCAGGTACAGATTCCCATTACCGAGGATGGATGATCTGATGGATTGCTTGAGTGGAGCAAAGTATTTTTCAAAGATTGATTGGAAAAGAGGATATCATCAGATTCACATGAGAGAATGTGATGAATGGAAGACAACGTTCAAAACAAACGAAGGGTTGTATGAATGGCTAGTCATGCCATTTGGGTTGACGAATGCGCTGAGTACTTTTATGATGTTAATGAATGAAGTCTTGAAGGAATTCATCGGAAATTTCATCAATGTATATTTGGATGACATACTGGTTTTCAGTAAATCAGTGGTTGAACATTTGAAGCATTTGGCTATTGTGATGAAGAAGCTACAACAGGAGAAGTTGTTGATTAACATGAAGAAATCATCATTTATGAAGACAGAGCTCATTTACTTGGGATTTGTTATTTCTGCATATGAGTTGAGAATGGATCCAGATAAAGTGGAGGTAATTAAGAATTGGCCATCACCGAGAAATATTTTTGAGGTGAGAAGTTTTCACGGGTTAGCTAGTTTCTACCGGAAATTCATCAGAAATTTCAGTGGAATTAGCACAGCAATGATGGATATAGTGAAGAAAAGGCACAAATATTTTCACTGGATGGAAGAGGCTGAGAAGAGTTTCAACTTGTTGAAATGGAAGATTACAGAACAACCAATTCTGGTGTTGTCGGATTTCCGAAGGACATTCCAGGTAAAATGCGATGCAAGTGGATTTGCAATAGGGGCGGTCTTGAGTCAGGAAGACAGATTGATTGAATATTTCAGTGAGAAGTTGAATGAGGCGAAGGTGAAGTACTCCACGTATGATAAGGAGTTCTATGCCATCATCCAGGCATTGAAAAAGTGGAGGCACTATTTGATTCCAAAAGAATTTGTTTTGTATAGTGATAACCATGCATTACAGTTTGTGACTCAAGAGGAAAATTTGAACCAGAGGCATGTTAAGTGGGTTGAATACATGCAGAATTTCACTTTTTTGATAAAACATATTTCTGGTCCTGCTAACAAAGTTGTTGATGCTTTGAGCAGGAAATGTTTGATGTTGCAGGAGTTCAAAGTCAAGACATTAGGTTTTGATGATCTCAGAGACATGTATGCAGATGATCCAGACATTAAGGAAGCGTATGAAGCAGCTGAGAATCCAGTTCTCAGAGATAGAAGCCAGTGGGCCGAATACATGATCTAGGAAGTATTTCTATTCAACGACAATCAACTGTGTATTCTCGATTGCTCCATGAGGGAGAATCTGCTGAAGGAGAAACACAGTGGAGGATTGGCCGGACACTTCGGTCATGATAAGATATTCATGAAGCTGAGCGAGTCATACTTTTGGCCAAGGATGCGATTAGAGGTCAAGAGATTTGTAGAAAGATGCAGAATTTGCCAGCATTCGAAGGGAAGGAAGAAGAATGTGGGTTTTTATCAGCCATTACTTATACCCAAGAGGCCGTGGGATGCGATTAGCATGGATTTTGTATTGGGGTTTCCAAGAACACAAAGAGGCTCCGATTCGATCTTTGTGGTGGTAGATAGATTTTCCAAGATGGAACATTTTATCCCATGTCAGAAAACCAATGACGCGACTCACATCACGAACCTGTTTTTCAAAGAAGTCATTCGACTTCACGGCATGCCAAGGAGTATAGTTTCAGACAGAGATATAAAGTTCATAGGACACTTTTGGAGGACATTGTGGAATAAGATTGGAACTAACTTGACGTTTAGTTCGGCTTATCATTCTCAAATGGATGGACAAACAGAAGTAGTGAACAGGAGTTTGGGAGACTTGCTGAGAAGCCTTGTGGCAGAACACCACAGCCAGTGGGATAGTATACTACCACAGGCAGAGTTTTCTTATAATGACTCAGTGAACAGGAGTACAGGGAAAATTCCATTCCAGATTGTATATGGAATGTAGCCGAGAGGAATTTCTGAATTGAGGGATTCAGAACAGATAGTAGTTAGGAGTGCTAGTGCAGAAAAATTCGTAGAGGTGATGAAGGAACTTCACAGTCAGGTGAAGGGACGGTTGCAGAATTCAAGTCAGGAGTATAAGCATAGAGAAGTTCAGCATAGAAGACAACTTCAATTTGAGGTTGGTGACTTAATTCTGGCACATTTGTGAAAGAAGAGGTTCTCGAGAGGAACATACAATAAATTGAAGATGAAGAAAATTGAACCATGTAAGGTCTTGAAGAAAATTGGAGAAAATGCCTATGAGATTGAATTACTCGATGGGATCGAAATATCTCCGATATTCAATGTCTCAGATTTATACCCATATAAACCTAAGGAAGCAGGAGCAGAAAATAGTGAGCAGCTAGAGGTGCAGTGGCAAAAGCAAATGCCAGTTGCAGAGAAGCCACAGATGGAGTGCATACTGGAAAAGAAAGTGAGAAAGAGGACCAGGTGAAAGCAATACTTTGAGTATCTGGTCAAGTGGAAGAACCATCCAGTGGAAGATGCCAGCTGGGAGACTGAAGCAGAGATACAGAAGCATGGACATACCTTGAGGGAGCTCATGGATAGGAGCCCATGAAGTTTTTCAAGCGAGGGAGTATGATGCAAGAGAATCACCCACGTCAAGCGAGCCAATGCGGAAGACAAAAGATAGCTGGACAAGCCCAGCCGAAATTTTTGAATTTCCCTTGAAGATGATGCACCGAACATAAATGAGATCATTAAATGAAGGTGCACTTGTATAATGTAATCATACCTTGAGCGTCCCTCTCTCGTCTGAAGTAGATAGGAGGCATTTATAGTAGTCAATGTAGGTAGATAGACTTTAATTCTAGATTAGACAGTCTTTGAGCGCGAGAGGGAAACAAGATATAGACACCCTCATTGTACATTGTAGCATTAGCATGATTATTGAAGCAGGAAGAGCATAGATGAGAAGCAAAGAGATGTGGAAGAACACCCATGTACAAACATTTGGATTAATAGAAGAAATTGATTCAGATTCATGGTTTTTGTGTGTTCGTTCTCTGTGTATGTGTGTTAATTGATATGCTCATGAATGTTTTCTTCCTATTATACATTTTCTTTGATATGTTGTGTATATGATTTCATGTTCTAAACAAAAGTCTGAAAGGAAGAGGGAATGAGTTTCAACTGTTTCTCTATCTGAGCGAGGATTCCTGCAAGGAGTGCAGTTGAGGTTGTCCGCAAGGAGTGCGTTGACAGAAGGCTCAGATAGTTTAACTCTTGTTCTCGTTCACCCAGAAGTGAAATTGGGTTACAGAAGTCGTGCAAGGAGTGCGCAGGCAAAGGGAAGTCTCAGTTGTGAATCTGAGCGAAGAGTTGAAGGACTGTTGTTGTAGGTGTGCACAGAGTCAAAGGAAGTGCGAACACTTGAAGTGTTTGAAGGCTGCCACAAGGAGTGCGTGCAAGGATTCCTTGAAAGATCGAAGTTGGAGGAAATAGAAGTCTCATGGGGCGTAGAGTCGTGGAAAATCACAGGAGGTGTAGGACCTTTGAGAAATCGCTGAAGGGTTGCATAGAAAGATTTTGCTGAGAAGTGTTCAACAGGCTTGCAAGTTTGCGCGCAGGAGGACGAGTTCCACAGAGGGACACTTAGCCATTTCCCAGATTTTCATCAGAGGGAATTGACGATTGGTATTCTCTGAGGACGATTCACAATACCCTGTGAGCCGTTAGATCTCATAGAGGAGCAATGGAGATACGACAGGGTATTTCTGAAAGATTCAAAGCTCAGGAGGGGCAGAACCGTCGATCCGAGCTACAAGAGCCGTCGAATTTACACGTGAAAGCATGCATTGGGGTTTCGTAGGTTGTAACTCCGTAAA
>JASDQU011311985.1:10511-24969 GCA_032191745.1 Picea mariana
TGTGGTCTCAGTTAATGATGGAGATCAGGACTTCACACTGAGTGGGTACACTGATTCAGATTGGGCTGGAAGTGTCTTTGACAGGAAGAGCACTTCAGGATGCTGATTCAGTTTGGGATCAGCCTTGATCTCATGGCAGAGTAAGAAGCAATCAAGCATTGCTCTCAGTACAACAAAAGAAGAATACATTGCTGCGTGTTCTGCCAG
The DNA here is from genome assembly GCA_032191745.1 of Picea mariana. Lineage (NCBI taxonomy): Eukaryota > Viridiplantae > Streptophyta > Pinopsida > Pinales > Pinaceae > Picea > Picea mariana. The sequence continues at coordinate 10,719 of JASDQU011311985.1, forward strand.
TTGTGAAGCCATATGGCTTTGTAAGTTGTTGACTGGTCTATTCGACCTAGAGATGGAAACAACCACGATCCTATGTGATAACCAGAGCTGCATAAAGATGACAGAGAATCCTGTATTTCATGACAAGTCGAAACACATAGAGATCCGATACCATTACATCCGTGACATGGTGCAGAGAGGAGCCATAAAGCTCCAATATGTTAGCACGGATGAACAGGTTGCTGATGTGTTGACTAAGCCTCTATCTCGTGTAAAGTTTGAGCACTTTCGAGATAAACTCGGTATAGTCCGAAAGGACCTCCCTCGATAGGGGGAGTAGTGTTGTGTTGATATGCCAACCTAGTGCTGTGCCTCCAACTTAATTGCTGTGTTGAGATGCCAGCCTAGTGCTGTGCTTCCAGCTTAATTGTTGTGTCAAGAGGCCAGCCTAGTGTTGTGCTTCCAACTTAATTGCTGTGTTGAGATGCCAGTCGAGTGTTGTGCTTCCAGCTTAATTGTTGTGTCGAGATGCCAGCCTAGTGTTGTGCTTCCAGCTTAATTGCTGTGTTGAGATGTTAGCCGAGTGTTGTGCCTCCAGCTTAATCGCTGTGTTGAGATGCCAGTCGAGTGCTGTGCTTCCAGCTTAATTGCTGTGTTGAGATTCCAGCTTAATTGTTGTGTTGAGATTCCAGCTTAATTGCTGTGTTGTGATTCCAGCTTAATTGCTGTGTTGTGATCTTAGCTTAATTGCTGTGTAGTGTGCCAGCCTTGTGCTGTGATGATGTGCCAACCTCGTGTTGTGATGATGTGTTGCCAGCTTCGTGCTGTGATGCCAGCCTCGTGCTGAAGACTCTCAGCCCAGTGCTGATGTTGATGATGCTCCAACCTTCGTGCTGTGATGTTATTGTTATTGATGATGCTCCAACCTTTGTGCTGTGATATTGTTGCTTTTGATGTTGTATCAGCCTTGTGCTGTTAATGATGATGATGATGTATTAGTGTTATACTAATCCATGTTGATGCAGTTATGATGATGATGCCACTTCAACTTCTTGCTGAAGTTGATGATGATGATGCCACTTCAGCTTCCTGTTGAAGTTGATGATGATGATGCCACTTCAACTTCCTGCTGAAGTTGATGATGATGATGCCACTTCAGCTTCTTGCTGAAGATGATTATGAAGATGATGATGTCATTTCATCCTTCTTGCTGAAGATGATGATGATGATGCCACTTCAGCTCCTTGCTGAAGATGATTATGATGATGATGATGTCATTTCATTTTTCATGTCGGAGATGATGATGTTACTTTAGCCTCACGTTGAAGATAATGATGATGTTACCTTAGCCTCATGCTGATGAGGATGATGATGCGATTCTAGCTCCCTGTTGTGAATGATGATGTTGACGATGAGAAAAACTTCTGATGATTTATAGATACGCTAGTCGATGTTCCAAGATGCTGTTGATGATGCTGCCCTCTCTTTCGCCTAATGTTGTTATAGAATACCCTTCTTGTTAAAGGGGAGTGTTGAAATAATGTAACTGCAAAGAGTATTCTAATTATTATTGATGTATTATTCATTAGATCAATCCCCTTTTGCGGATTGATCATGTCGGGTATTGTAAATGACTAAATCCCCTTTTGCGGATTGGTCAAACCCTAATTGTAATGGGCTAAATGAAAAGTCGGCCCTAAAATATATTAAAGTGGTTATAACCACCCAAAATATTATTAAAGTGGTTATAACCACCCAGATTGAGAAGTCGGCCCTGCCAGTGAAAAGACACCTCGCTCCAACGCCTGCCAGATTGTATAAATAAAGAGGCTAGTGCCTCATTTGGACACACACTCACTTGTTCATCAGAGCGCAAGTCTGGAGCTGCAGTTGGAGAAGAAGAAGAGAGAGAGAGAGGCACACTTCTTGGAGAGGACTTCCTGTATTTGTTTGAGTTATCTCTTGGCATTGTATTGGCTATCTATATTAAGGAAGTTTTTGCTGGGTTTTCTCCCCCATGAGGGTTTCCCAGTATAAATGATGTGTCTCTTGTGATTATGTATTTCTCAGTGATCCTATCTATGCTATTGTTATCTAATGAAATGAAATGAAACTCAATGATAGCTTAAACCTTAACACTTTAGAGATGATAAAATCACCTCAAGTGGGGAATCCCGAGTGACTTTGGGGGGATTGAGACAGAGGATGGAGAGATTTTGAGAGGAACTCCTTAGGTCAATGATGGAATAAGTGTGAGGGCTTGGAAATGAGCCATGATGATGGTAAATGGTTGTCAAAGACTTGAGTACCTGCACCAAAGTGTTACACCTGCTCGAGACAAGACAGACAATCGAGATACAAGCCCAAAAATCAAGTGGACAAGCAAGATAAGCTTGCTGTCCTATATTGCAACAGTAAACAAAAATATACATCAGCAAGAATAATAGATAGTTACTGCAGATTTAACCATCAAAATTATCAAATAATTATTGGACAATGGAGTACTAAAACAATAGATAACTTTCCAATACTTAAGCATGAACTTTGATGGTGAATTAGGGCTGCTAGATAAAGTTATCAGCAAAGTATTATGGCAGCCTTATGGATTTACCAAACAATTATTGCTAAAGAAGCAAGATTCAACCACCAAAAATCACAAGTAAACGATCCAAAAGATGCACAATGATGAGTAGATTATTATGAAAGCTTTCTAGCAACTTCCGATAGTTGAAAATCAAGTTAAAGTAAGAATTTGAAAGTGTTTGCTGCATTCCTAATGGCTATAGATTTTAGTTGATTATAACCAAGGAATTACAATGCCAATCAAAACGCCCTAGTGGCTTTAGCAAGCTTAAGACACCAAGAAAAGAATCCAACTTGAACAATTTCAATATCTCTCAAAATCACATGTACCAATGCAAGTAATTTATTTCTCCAATGCAAAATTAGATTAGTGCCTTGCCCAATGGGTTATGGAGTTTTCTTGTATTAGGTTATGTCTACTACTTCTCAAGGGGTGTAATCCCTTTTACTCCCTTGAGCAAGTAACCCTAACAAGGTAAATCTAGGAGGGTGTAAGCCCTTTTACTCCTCCTAGCAACCTTTGCATAAGCTTGTCTATTCAACAAAAATGATAACTTGGTGGAGGGTATAAGCCCTTTTATTCCTCCAAGGATCTAGCCAAGAACAACCATGAAACAAGAGAGAAGGACTAACAATATGCAGATTTTCCTTACCAATTTCGAGAGAAATGCTAGACAAACCCTTGTTTACCAAGAAAATATCATCAACATGCAAGAACAAGCCTCCAAGAAGGGTAGCGCACCACTTTTCTCCACAAGACAAGTATAAACCATAGCCCATAGCATAAGAGAGAGAGAGAGAGAGAGAGAGAGAGAGAGAGAGAGAGAGGTGAAAATTCCATCTAGGTAGCTCTTCTCACATGAGAGAGTTATCATAAAATGAAATGATTTTGGTCTTTATTTATAGACGACCTCTAAAATTTGTTTGTCCACATAAAATTAGGGTAAACCACAAACTAAGGGGGCCATCCCCCTTAATTTTTCTCCTTTACAACTTTAATTTGAATTTACACATTAAGAAACCCTAGAAATATGACGTCACACCCTAGAGGGGTGACATTTTGGCACTTTATGGAAGTTGTTGAGTTGTTGAAAGGATCGCTAGGCCTCCAAAGGCCATGTGTCACCGTGCAATGTATCTTCCTTCTCCATTAATCATGCCAAACCATCTTCAAAGATCACCACCACTATCAAAACCCTAGCCCTAGGGTGATGTCAAGCCCTCAAGATGAAGTTTTGACCTTGTTATCGCACAATCTGTACTTGCCCAAAGCCCAAGGCAAGTGGATGCAAGATTGGCATAACAGGGGGTGACCTATCACTGTCACCTTAATAGGAAACCCCTTTTTGTTTAGGGGTATGTCAAAGTACCCCAGGGGAGACGTCCTCAGTGGCCTAAAGGGTTGAGAAGACTAAGGCAAAGATGCAAGAAATTCCCCCCTCACTGGTCACTCAGGTTAAGAGGTTCTCTAGGTCTTTTAAGAGATGAAGCAAGGTGAAAATATGGTGTACCTGCCCAGAACAAGACAACAAAGAAGAAAGTATAGMAGCTTTTAAGTATCAAATGATGTTAGTGCTTCATAAGACCACGAACCTTCAAAATTTGAGCTAGCTGATATGAATTTGCAGCAATGCAACAGTTTATAACAACAACTAATATTTTSTAATAGCCACAAGAACTATGCCTTAAAATTGCTTGAAAAAGACAAGAAAGAAAAGCCTTTACCTAGCAGAATGATAATAAGTTGTCACAGGCAAAATTGGCAATGTCTAGGTAGCATAATATGTCACTTTTGCGGAGAATTTGCTGCAGTTAGATGGCTGTAGCAATCTTTTGCAACATAAGCAAATTCTAGTGGTCAAAAGTGCAAGAAAACACCATGCAAACTCAACACTTATCTAGTAGATTGACTGGTAATTGTCACAAGTGATTTCCGGATGATGTAAGTGTGAGTTACGTAGCTAAATGCGGCAATTTGGCTTGAATTAGTATGGCTGTAGCAATGTTTTGCAACAGCAGCAAGTTGGCTAAAGAGTTAGTCTAGTTTAGGGTTAGCAAATGTTAGTAAAAGCTTAGAGGAAGAAGGTTTGAGTGTTTGTTTGATCAATAAATTCACTAAAGCAAGTGGACTAGTGCCTTTTAGGGTTAATGGAGTCTAGAGGTGACTATTTTCTCTTGGAAGCAATAACAAAATGATTGTATTTGTGTAAGGAGAAGGGATGAATGGATGAGGTGTTGGTAACCTAAGGCCTCAAGAATCCAAATCCTAGGGACAAATTTGCTAGAGAGTAAGGGATCTTAGGCCCTAGCGAATCTTCCTTGGACTATTAAAAGTATTAAGGGCAAACAATAACTAGACAATGGCTTCTAAAGAGCTAACATTTAGGGCTTTTGAAGTTTATCTAAGTCAAATCACCTTGGTAAAAGTCTAGTAAATGAAGAGCAAAGAAGTAGTAACTTAAGTCCTTTACTCCTAGGGTTTGTCAAGCAAGCAATTTCATAATATTTAACATAAACAAGCAAATAAACCATAACATTCACAATAAAATGAAGAATTGCAGATTTACTTACTTCACTAAGAACAATCAAGCAATAAAACTCTAGATTGCCAAGTAAATTCACCAAGAAATGATACAAGTTGCAAATTTTAGCCTCCAACACAAGTGTGCCTTCCAATTTAAGCCAATGACTCCCAAAAAGGGTGTAAATTTCAGACCACACTACTTGTGTGATGAGTTATGATGAAAAAATGAGAGAACTTTCTCTATATTTATACAATATCAATGACCTTTAATATTTTTTAGGTCATAAAAAGGCCAACCTGGCCAAATTACATCAAAAATCTAGTTTTTACATAAATGAAAGTAATTAAACCCTAAAATCAGCTCCAAGGGTGACGTCATGCCCTTCTAGGGTGATGTTGAGCCCCTAGGGAGGAATGTTGGGTCCCATATGCAGAACGCTTGGCCTCCAAAGGCCCTGGATGATGCCACACGTGCCAACCAGCACACAACTGCCCTCATAAATGMAAACCCTAGCTTTGGATGACGTCCAGGATCATAATGATGACGTCATGGGCTCTCAAGGGTCAATGTTTAGGTGGAAAAGCAAGATCGCCCTGGGTCTAGGTCTGTTAGAGTGTCTCAAGGGAAATGTCCTTCTTTCTTCCTGCTGCAAGTCTCTGATGTCTCTYTGCCCTAGTTGGGGTCACAACATCCATCAATGGGCTTTCATCCCCATGGAGGTCCGAGCTAATCATTCCCCCATATGTACCTGTCCACCTGGCAAAGTTCTGAAGCAATAACAAGTACGCCCTCCAGGGGTTCATAAATCATAGGGATCATAGCAATGTCAATCACATCTAATAATCAAATTACCCAAACATGTGCATCAAACCCCCCTTTACCCAGACAAATGCTCAAAGACGTTATGCAGTTTAACAAGTCAGGTTTGGAGAAGGTTTCAGGGTGTCCTATTGGGCGAATCCTCCTTAAGTTTGGGGTGTTTCCTAGGTGAGAACCAATCTAGGTCATGTAAGTGTGTGTGAGGTGGCATGGGGTTAGTGTCTGGGCATGGGTGCAGTGATAAGAGGGAAATGTAGGTCTTACCTGTGGGTGCCTTTGTAGAGGGCGAGCTGCACCTTGTCATAGATGCCATTCTTTCCTATCCCATTCAATGCCTTTTATTCTTAGTTTTATTGCTTTTTATCTTTTTCTTCCATGCTTCAAGGGAAGAGATGAGGGAYACTGTCCTGGTTTGGTGACCAGAGGTGACAGTGTTACCCACAAGCATTTCACGAAGATGAGAAGGCTGGCTCGTGATGAGACCCCCTTTCTCTTGGCTATGCCATCTAGAGCCACTACCCTGGTTTGGTGACCAGATAGATGGTAGTGTCATACCAYTACATGCCCATGGTCATAATAGGCTGGTTCATGATGAGACCTCCCATCCACCAACTAATACCTTGAGTGTTTATTTATCTTACGGGTTCCCTTTTCTTATTGAGAAGCCTTTTACTGCTTTCTTGAGAATCCCTGGGCGAAGCATCCCAAAGGTTTCATTTTTGGCTTTTAACTCTTGTCAGCTACTTTTACCCTCTGGGCCTTTAGCCCCTTCTTCCCACAAGGAAAGGTACAACCCTTCCTAGTGTGGCAAACCCAATACCCGAACAAAGGTAGGGGAAAGTGAGAGGAGTAAAGATGGAAAGTGGTAAGTATGGAGGGAATGGATGATGACCTTTCATAGACTCACCCAGTGGCAATCCATCCTAAAGGGAGATGAACTTACTAGGGCATTATGTCACCCTTCCAGGTATGAACAAGTTAAAGAGCATAATTTCCAAGCAAACGTTATGAAATGAAGGAGAATTCAGTGCATTATTTAAGTGCTTCAATAATCAGAGTGACACATACCATGAAACTCGGACTCATTACCTCATGGAGCAAGACTTATTGCTGCTTCAGGACCAGGCTGGTGGGATGGATACTACTACTGCTAATAGATGGGCTGAACTGAAGAAAAGAGGAGCCCTCTGGGGCCATGCTCAAGTCATCCGACTCTTGGCACTCCATGTTTAGGACATGTGGGCCTCGAGACATGATTTCCTTAGTTATCCATAGGATAGGGGATGACATATGGCTCCAACTCGGGGACATGTGCTCACCGTAGAGCGCATGAGAACCTCAACATCTTTGGTATGATCTGTATCTGCTAGATCTCAACAAAATACATCAGTAATCCTCAGGGTGGTGATATCACCCCTCGCTCATGATATAATAAAATAAAGGTAAGCATGCATATATACATAATGAAAGAATACAAGATGAAACTAAAACTATGATATGCAGATGGTATATACAATGGATGCAAATTCCTAACTTACCTCTACTTACCTATTGGTTGAATTCTAGGTGTAGTCAAATAATCAGTGAAACCATCCTAGCAATATCTTATAATACCTGCCTTTGTGCTTCATCATAAACCAAAACAATGACAAGTCAAGCACAAAAATAACATGAGTTAGACAATGTATTGCATCATCAGAAATCGTAAAGTCTAGCTCATGGAGGCAGGAGGGAGGGGCAAAATTATGCCAAGTCACACTCTTAGGAAAGTGTTCAATCCATCTCAGAAAGTGATCGTGAAAAATCAAAGGTTCAAAAGACTGACTCAAAGTTTGAAGGTTGGCTACCTTGGACATCTTCACATCCTGAGGTCTGGGAAGGGACTAGTAAGAACCTAGAGGATGATTGACAATTTCTTAAGGGAAGGCTGAAAGACTGAGATAATAAATTTCTTCTTAAAGTATTCAACCTACTCTTGAATTCTAAAAGTAGGCTTTGCCCCGGAGAAAACTTAAGACAAAGGACATGTTTCCCAACTACACCTTTAGTGACATAGCGAGGTAAAGTAGTCGAAGGGAGTTGAAAAACCTTGTCACAAGGATTCTTCTTTGGGCAAGCAATGTCCTCACCTTTATCAATATCTGAGCACAACGGTGGTTGATAATCTTCTTCATAGAATAAATCCAAGTGCTCAAAGGAATACTCATCAAACTCCTCAAGGTATGACCGAAAATCATCAGGAGAATATTGCACTGGGTCATCCTTGGGTGTTTGGAAAACTTTTGTAATTATATCATCTTGTTGCCAAAGGTCAAAACTATTAGGAAGATCATATGATTGTTGTAAAGGCAACATTCGAAGATATCCTTCCATATCATAAATGGGATCCTCATCTAACCCAATCACATCCCACTTACGTCTTCCAACATGTATGAACTCATCAATATTATCAACCATGTCACTACTTTTGTCATAACATGAAGGATTTAAAGCATCCAAGGGCTCCTCTAATACTTCTTCACTTTCCAAATCATAAAATAAAGCATCATCAAAATCTTGGAAAGGGAAATAACTTACTGTGTTCACTTCTTGCTATGCAGGAGCGTCAATGGCTTGGATGACGTCATCAAATCAAAGAGGGTTTAGTACATCATCCCCAAGACTCGTCTCTTTAATCATCTTTTCGCCTTCATCAGAAAATGAAGGGCCTAGCTCTTCCAAGGGTTCCTTTACTTCTTCACCTTCTGAATCATAGAACAAAGTGTCATCAAAAACCCGGAAGGGAAAATGACTAACCTCGTCCTCTTCTTTTTGTGCAGGAGGAATAGGATATCGGATGTCTTCATCAGTGGGGGGAGCACACATTAATACTTCATCATCATGTTTGATATCTTCAGGCTCTCACTCTTTAACTAGGTCTTCATTATCTTTGGTAGAAGCACGAGTAAATTCTTGCTCTTCCTCATGGGATTGGAAACCTTCATTAGGATCCTTCTCCTCAACCTCTTGTTGGTCGATGACTTGTTCCCTTCTTTCCTGGAATTTACTAACAAATTTTTCAAGGGAAACTAATCTTTCGAGACTAAGAGCATCTGGGGTATCTTTGGGGTCATCAACTTTAGTTTCTGGAGTAAAAAGGTGTTCTCCCTTGAACAAGGAGATATTTGCCTCGATTTGTATAGCCATGCAATAAGCTTCTTGGATTGATCTTGGCCCTTTTTTATCGAGGAGAAACCCTAAACGCACTAAGAGTGCATTGGTATAGAGATAAGTGAGGTACTTGTGTTTAGGGTGATGGCTTCTAGGAATTTAGTGTAGCAAATTCATAAACCTAGTATGGAATTCCTTGACAGTCTCGTTCTGAGATTGTTTCATGTATTTGAGTCTTTTTATCAGCATGTGGATATCTTCTATATTAATATTCCATCTTTTGAGAAAGGTTTCTTCTAATTGGTCCATAGATGTAATGCTGGCATTAGGGAGACTGCCATACCATTTCCTAGCATTGCCATGAAGAGTGGCAGAGAAAAGTTTCATCGCCAAATCTTCAGCATCATCACTGATAGGGTGGAGTTGAAAGAAAGCCCAAAAATTATCCATGTGATCTTCGGCTATAACCCCATCATTACCAGTGAATTTAGGGAGCCAATTTTCATACCTCGGAGGCATTTGTCGAGGGTAACCCTGAATCTTATTCATATATAAGGGTTTAAAATTACCTAGGTCCCATTAAGAGGCCATGGTTGGCTTTGTCATTAGTGGAGTCGCCAAATAATCCTTCTAGGGATCATCCTCAGTGGAGTCGCCAGGTAAGCTTTGTGAAGTAAAGGCTTTGGATAAAAGGCTTATTGAAAAAGTGTCGTTCGAGGAAAATTGACTCAATGTTCCTCGACAACGACGCCAAAATGTTATCGCACAATTTGTACTTGCCCAAAGCCCAAGGCAAGTGGATGCAGGATTGGCATAACAGGGGGTGACCTATCACTGTCACCTTAATAGGAAACCCCTTTCTGTTTAGGGGTATGTCAAAGTATCCCAGGGGAGATGTCCCCAGTGGCCTAAAGGGTTGAGAAGACTAAAGCAAAGATGCATGAAATTTCCCCCTTTCACTGGTCACTCAAGTTAAAAGGTTCTATAGGTCTTTTAAGATATGAAGCAAGGTGAAAATATGGTGTACCTGCACAGAACAAGACAACAAAGAAGAAAGTATAGCAGCTTTTAAGTGCCAAATGATGTTAGTGCTTCATAAGACCATGAACCTTCAAAATTTGAGCTAGCTGATATGAATTTGCAGCAATGCAACAGTTTATAACAACTAATATTTTATAACAGCCACAAGAACTATGCCTTAAAATTGCTTGAAAAAGACAAGAAAGAAAAGCCTTTACCTAGCAGAATGATAATAAATTGTCACAGGCAAAATTGGCAATGTCTAGGTAGCATAATATGTCACTTTTGCGGAGAATTTGCTGCAGTTAGATGGCTGTAGCAGTCTTTTGCAACAACAACAAATTCTAGTAGTCAAAAGTGCAAGAAAACACCATGCAAATTCAACACTTATCTAGTAGATTGACTGGTAATTGTCACAAGTGATTTTTGGATGATGTGAGTTATGTAAGTAAATGCGGCAAATTGGCTTGAATTAGTATCGCTGTAGCAAAGTTTTGCAACACCAGCAAGTTAGCTAAAGAGTTAGTCTAGTTTAGGGTTAGCAAATGTTAGTAAAATCTTAGAGGAAGAAGGTTTGAGTGTTTGTTTGATCAATCAATTCACTAAAGCAAGTGGACTAGTGCCTTTTAGGGTTAATGGAGTATAGAGGTGACGGTTTTCTCTTGGAAGCAATAACAAAATGATTGTATTTGTTTAAGGAGAAGGGATGAATGGATGAGGTGTTGGTAACCCAAGGCCTCAAGAATTCAAATCCTAGGGACAAATTTGCTAGAGAGTAAGGGATCTTATGCCCTAGCGAATCTTCCTTCCTTGGACTATTAAAAGTATTAAGGGCAAACAATAACTAGACAATGGCTTCTAAAGAGCTAACATGTAGGGCTTTAGAAGTTTATCAAAGTCAAATCAACTTGGTAAAAGTCTAGTAAATGAAGAGAAAAGAAGTAGTAACTTAAGTCCTTTACTCCTAGGGTTTGTCAAGCAAGCAATTTCATAATCTTTAACATGAATAAGCAAATATATCATAACATTCACAAAAAAATGAAGAATTGCAGATTTACTTACTTTACCAAGAATAATCAAGCAATAAAACCCTAGATTGCCAAGTAAATTCACCAAGAAATGATCCAAGTTGCAAATTTTAGCCTCCAAGACAAATGCGCCTCCCAATTTAAGCCAATAACTCCCAAAAAGGGCACAAATTTCAGACCACACTACTTGTGTGATGAGTTATGATGAAAAAATGAGAGAACTTTCTCTCTATTTATACAATATCAATGACCTTTAATATTTTTTAGATCATAAAAAGGCCGTCCTGGCCAAATTACATCAAAAATCCAGTTTTTACATAAATGAAAGTAATTAAACCCTAAAATCAGCTCCAAGGGTGACGTTGAGCCCCTAGGGAGGAACGTTGGGCCCCATATGCAGAATGCTTGGCATCCAAAGGCCATAGACGATGCCACACGTGCCAACCAGCACACAACTTCCCTCATAAATGCAAACCCTAGCTCTGGATGACGTCCAGGGTCATAATGATGACGTCATGGGCTCTCAAGGGTCAACGTCCAGGTGGAAGAGCAAGATCGCCCTGGGTCTAGGTCTGCCAAAGTGTCTCAAGGGAAACATCCTTTCTTCCTGGTGCAAGTCTATGATGTCTCTCTGCCCTTGGTTGGGGTCACAACATCCATCTATGGGCTTCCAGCCCCATGGAGGTTCAAGCTAATCATTCCCCGATAAGTACCTGTCCGTCGGGCAAAGTCCTGCAGCAGCAACAAGTATGCCCTCCAGGGGTTCATAAGTCATAGGGATCATAGCAATGTCAATCACATCTAATAATCATATTACCTAAACATGTGCATCAAACCCCCCTTTACCCAGACAAATACTCAAAGACGTTATGCGGTTTAACAAGTTAGGTTTGGAGGTCTCAGGGTGTCCTATTGGGCTAATGCTCCTTAAGTTTGGGGTGTTTCCCAGGTGAGAACCAATCTAGGTCCTGTAAGTGTGTGTGAGGTGGCATGCGTTTGGTGTTTGGGCATGGGTGCAGTGATAACAAAGAAATGTAGGTCTTACTTGTGGGTGCCTTTGTAGAGGGCGAGCTACACCTTGTCATAGATGCCATTCTTTCCTATCCCATTCAATGCCTTTTATTCTTAGTTTTCTTGCTTTTTATCTTTTTCTTTTATGCTTCAAGGGAAGCACTGAGGGACACTGTCCTGGCTTGGTGACCAGCGGTGACAACGTTACCCACAAGCATTTCACGGAGATGAGAAGGCTGACTCGTGATGAGACCCCCTTTTTCTTGGCTATGCCACCAAGAGCCCCTTCTTCCCACAAGGCAAGGTACAACCTTTCCTAGTGTGGAAAACCCAATACCCGAACAAAGGTAGGGGAAAATGAGAGGAGTAAATATGGAAAGTGGTAAGTATGGAGGGAATGGACGATGACCTTTCATAGACCCACCCAATGGCAACCCATCCTAAAGGGAGATCAAGTTACTAGGGCATCATGTCATCTTTCCAGGTATGAACAAGTTAATGAGCATAATTTCCAAGCAAACATTATGAAATGAAGGAGAATTCAGTGCAACATATTCAAGTGCTTCAATAATCAGAGTGACACATACCATGATACCCGGACTCATTACCTCATGGAGAAAGACTTACTGTTGCTTCAGGATCAGGCTGGTGAGATGGATACTGCTGTTGCTGATAGATGGGCTGCACTAAAGAAACGAGGGGCCCTCTTGGGCCATGCTTAAGTCATCCGACTCTCGACACTCCATGTCTAGGACCTGTGGGCGTCGAGACATGATCTCCTTAGTTATCCCTTGGATAGGGGATATCAAAACTTTCAAGGTCAAACGTTGGTTTGAGATGGGCTAGAGCCTAGGTCTCATCGTCGAAAGTATCTTCTCTTGCCTCCAAAGGCAACGTTCAAGCTCTGGCGGCTCCCAATGTTTGGGTCATGGAATCCAACCTGTGGGCTTCCTGCCCCAATGAAGGCCCAAGCCGGGATTGCCCTAGATTGACTGTTTTTACAGAGTAGGTCCAAAGCTTGTTCATTTCCTTCTGTTAGCATCTGAGCCAATCCTTGACCTTTGACTAACTTTGTGGGTTTTATCTCTAAGTCATATTCTTGTATCTTGGAGACCCACTTTCCTCTGACCCCCAAGCAATCCTGTTATCCTAGGATATCTTTTACTGCCGAGTGAGGTAAATACCTCACAACTTTTGAATATCCTATATAAACTTGAAAATGCTTAAGGGACTTGACCAAGGCATATACTTGCTTTTCCATACTTGTGTAATTAAGCTTAGAGTTTTGCAATGCCTTGCTCATGAAAGCAATGGGTTGCTCCTGACCCTCTTCATTCTTTTGGAGCAAGACCCCTCCTATAGTATCCTCTGAAGCGAAGGAAAATATCTAAAAATCTTTGGAGTAATCTGGACTTATTAACATAGGAAACTTGCCAATTGAGTCCTTAATATTTTTAAAGCCTTTCCTTCCTTCATCTGTCCACTCAAATTTTACATCCTTTTTCAACAATTTGAGTAGAGGCTTCGTTGTCTCGACTAAGTTTGGGATTGTTATCGCACAGTTTGTAGCTAGGAAGAAAAGCTAGGAGATGAGGGCCAAACCGGCGTAACAAGAACCTATCCCGCCCAATGTCACCACGATGGGAAGGTTCTTTCTCTTTAGGGAGGTGAGGCCCAGGGGAGACGTCCCCGGTGACCTGGGGTTGTGAAGAGGCTAAAGGATAATCAGACAATGACAAGTTTCCCCCTTCACAGATCACCACCAAAACAGATAGTTCGGCTTATAGCCAACAAAGATAACCAAGTAGAATCCTTGCTCGAGAACAAAACAACCATAGACTGATATATGCAGGCTTTGGTTAGTACTTCATATATATCAAAGACTATCTGATATTCAATATAAGCAATTTGAAAGTGAATGTTGACGAAGTCAATGTTTACAAAATAGCAATAAAAGTAATGTCACTTCACCAATAGATACTAGAACGATATGGCATTCAATGCAACTAATCAATACTCAACTCAATTAATGCCTTTAACTACCATTCAATTGCTCATAAAATAAAACGTTGCTTCATTAAGATGTAATAACCAAGGATGACGTCAACAACTTAGGGTTAGTAGGGTTAGCTAGAG
>JASDQU011311986.1:0-17443 GCA_032191745.1 Picea mariana
TCCCACCCTAACCCCACCCTAACTCAAAAAATAAAAAATAAAAATGATTTTTTGCTTGAAGATGCGGGTCCCCTCAGAAGCGTGCTTCCGAAAAATTGAGTTGCACTTCAGAGGGAGCTTCCAAGACGCACCCGCCCGGATCGAGCTTCGGGGCTTCGAAGCAGGGGGGGAAGCTTCTGGTAACCCTGATCCTAGGTGAGACGATGAGACACACACACACACACACAATGAGGAGAGCTCACTGAATGGGTGAAGAGAGTTCTTCAAGTGTGCATGGGCAGGGTTGAGGAAAGGTGCAAAGGGGCAGCAAGGGATATAGCAGTCAAGTGGGCTAGGTTATTGTTGCATTGCATTCCTCTGATGGGCCATTATCCCAAGACAGGAGCCCAATATTTATAATAATAAATCAAATTGAGATCTGGTTTTCCCTTCGGGGTTTTTCCAGGGGTGCTTACCAGAATATCTTGTGCAATGTGTTGGTTTCAGATTTTATGATTCTACTAATATTTGGTTAAGTAACCTAGATGTGTTGTTATTAAATAAAGTGATTTTATTTCGGAATAACCGCTTGGCGCTAGGTTCAAATAAATTAACATCAAATGATGGAGGTGTCAAACTAATTATTTCATCCAAAGAGGTTGAATGTGGCAAATTATCCCCTTTCACCATATAGACTACCCCAAAGTAGTTGATTGTAACAAACTAGTTCCTTCATCCATGCAATATTTCAAGACTCTATTAGCCCATAGATTGATAGGCATTGGTCACATCTTCCCATTTCTTTATTCCCCTCTTCTTCCTTTCCTTTCTTTTCCATATCCCTTTCTTCATTTCCATTTCCATACGTTATACTACAACCTTTGTCTTGTTAAGACTAAGTCTTCAAACTTCACCTTGAGCCTCCCATCCATGGCCTTAACAATCCTACCTTAGGGAAGCCCCGCTTGTGTTGGAGAAGAACCAACCTAAAGTGTGGGAAAGAACTGTTGAGGTGATAGTGGGGCAGCCTACATAAGTTACACAAATCTATCACCTTGGAGCTTGGGACTTTACACTTTTGTGGGTGATAGATTTTGTTGTAACGAGCTAAGTCACATGGTTCGGGTTCGAGTTCGGGTTCGGGCTTTCGGCAACGATTAGGTTCGAATTTTCCAATAAAGTTCAGCTTTAGGTTCAGCTATATATATTGAACCCTAATCGAACCTCATCCCAAACCTCAATAAAATTCTCCTTCAAATTCAACCCAAGGTTCAAATTCGCGCACGAGTTCGAGTTCGTTAAGGTTCGACAAACCTCAAATTATTTTTGAGGTTCTTCGAATTTCGAACCTCAAGCTTTAGGTTCGACGAACCCTGTGACTTAGGTAACGAGTGGGTAAACAATACATACAAAAAAATATGCTACCTGAAAGTTTTTAAAATTTTCAAGGGCAAAGCTTCAGGTATTGTACCACCACCTTCTCAAGATGCAAGCTTATCTCCATACGTAACTCTTCTTATAATATCATCACCAAACCCCAATTAGGCTAGCTGATTTTAGAAGAAAAAGGAGCAGTTGTCCATAGAAGACAAATTTTTGAAAATATCTGTCTCATTCAATAACCAATGCATAGTATTAAAATAAGAAAACAAAGAGATGTGGTTATATAACTCAATATGGCAAACACCTTTCATAATCTGAGACAGCGCACATCCTCAGACTTCATTAGCAGACCCCTTTCCTCCATAACATCACAGGGCCATCCGCACTCCTTCCGTGGTGCTGCTTCCCGATCCAGATTGAGCAGCCAAACACCCATCACCAAATTCTTCTCTTCAGCCTCAGATGTGAGGGGAGTTTTGACAGATTATTCATGGGCTCCTCCCAGGTTCAACCAGCCAGGCCCTCTTAGCAATGGGAATTTCCCAGAGGCCATTTTCACACTTTGTGTGGGATCCTTCATGGAAATAGATGATGGCAGCAATGCCTATACTCCCCTCTCTACTTCTACCTCTATCTCTATCTCTGATATTCAGTGGAGTTTACCTTATCAATTCACCCTCTTCTCATGTATTTATTTTCACTTATTTCACTTTTATTTGTATCTTTTCATATTTTAGCATTTAGGAGAGCTTGTGACACTCCCGTATTCTGAGGTTGACTGGTTGTATTTTCTAGTCCCATTGACCTATTCTCTGGTCATTTGTGGGCAGTAATAAAATTATCTCATCTTATCTATCTTCGATGTTTAGTTTGTCATCTGTTTATTTCAATATCCTGTCCACAACGTCGCATTGAAAACTTTGTTTCATTCACAGTGTTGCATTGTAGACTTCCATCTTTCACAGCGACACTTTGTGAGCCTTTTATTACTACAGAGCTTCAGTTTCTGCAATAGTGTATTAAGGATTTTGTATACCCCCAACTCAGGTTACAAAATTTAAATTCCTAAAACACTGGGTTGTGAATTCATTTCTGCAGCTTCTTGTGCACAAGATTACAACTCATAGTTATGCCAAGATTACGGAACAAGTTGTGACACCTAGGATTGGCACAGGATTGCAACTTGTTCTTGCAGTGGGGTGGAGCACATTCTTTATGTTGCAAGACTTACTTCCATAACCTACCACTGAGGTATTGCAGCCAAGTTGACTCCACAATCTCTTGTGGTGACATTATGCCTACTGCTTTAACACTCAGAAAGTAAAAAAAAATCAAAAACATTATTTGCACTGCAATTCTCATGTGCACCCACATACCCTAATCAAGCATTCCCCTTATTTTCCAATATATGAAACAATGACATCTTACCAAACACAACAAATTGTAGATCTAATCTCATTATCGCCCAGAAATTCCTGTCCTGCAAAGAGATAAGTGGAGTTTGAATAACTACGGGAAACAAGCCAATGTCAATTCATTTGATTCCTCTTGCTTCGAATATAGTGCATGCTAACTTCAGGGGGATATCCCAAGTGATCTAAAGTGTCAACTACAAATCAACAATGGTAAGTAGTACCTTAAATCAATAAAACAAGCTGCTGTTCTCTGTAAAATATGTAAGTAATGGTTGTTGTGTTCAAGTTTGTTTCTGTGTCTAATCCAAAGGATTATAGAGTTTCATCAGAGTGTCTTTTTTTATTGCTTTTAAACATCATCATTAACACTGACATTTAAGAATAACAAGAGGAGACATAATGCTATTTATCTTTAGCTTTGAATGATATTTGCCTTTCACAGCAGATTCATTAAAAATTAAGAACTTCATGGTGATTTGTTACTTATTCTATTTTATTTGTTTTTTAATCATATTTTTGATATGACAAATATAGGCAGAGATCACCGGGAATTTTGTCACATCAATATTCTTGAGCCAACAAAATATTAGACACATGAGTTTCAAAATTAAGAAAATATTATTTGTTTTTCAAAAATTTCAGTGTAATAGAAATTTCTCACAAAACATGAGGAAATTTATGCATATTATAGCAAGTAGGATGCATATTATACATTGCCTTTTAATATATGCATTTATGATTACACAATATATTTATTCATTTCAGTTGTTTTTGGTACCTAGTTTAACAGAAGAGTGAATTTTTTTTGGAACACTAAAAAATTTTTCATTGTGGAAATTACTTGGTACAAATGTGTATTACTGTGAATGTGCATATGAAGATGCAAAAGAAATTTGATGAATCTTCACCACATTTTAGCATTTTAGTTAGATTTAGCAGATAGCCTGATCATTTCTATTCATGAGCAGCCAGTCAATGTATCTAAATTCCATACCATCCCACAAACATGAAAAAAAGATGCAGAAATACTCAAGATAGCCCACTTAATGGTTCTTACCTTCGGAGTTAGAAGAGGATCTGCAAATAGAACTTGCCCTTCGTTGCCAACTTCCCAACCAAGACCGGTATAAAACACATAATGTAACAAGTCCTCCATAGCATCCCAATTGTTGATAACACCCCTTACAATTGGATCAACACTGATATCTTGCAATACTTCTATATCTGCTGATTGATCATCCTCAACCATGCCTCGCATTTTAATTGGAACTATCTGCAATGGAATAGTGTGAAGTGACAATATTAGACAAATCTGAGTCCCTAACATATACAAAAGAAAGTTTGTATTTCCAGTCAAAGACTAGATGGAAGACAATGTTGCAGGAATATCTTAAATCTCCAAAGAAAATCTATATCCTTTTAGTGGACAAAAAAATTGTGAAAAATAACAGTTAAAACTATTTTCAAACTGTGTATGTTGTGTACCTAACCACAACATCTTTATTATATATTAGACGGTGTACATGTGCTTCCTTGTATGTAAGATCATAATTTTGTAATAATGTTCTAGTCTTAGGTATGGACCTAATCATTTTTATCAGTGACTTGCGGTTTAAGTTAGGGTTTATCTCTATGTATAAAATTTAAATATGGGTCACCCCCTCTCATTTGTATCTCTTAGCATTCCATCAATACAACCAACAAGCTACATTGGAGAGCTCTTCCTCCATAGCACCATGCAATAGAGACCTGCAGGCGCAATCCACTTGGGTGTGCAGGTACCCTCGATCATATCTCTTGCTGTCAATTTTACTCTCTCCTGTAGTTGCAGTAGTAGTGCCATTTTGGATGTCGGCACACTGTTGTTTATTATATAACAATAATATAAGTCAAGAATTAATCGGTATTTAAACTTGTCTATTTTCTGTTGTGGCCATATGGCTGCCTTTAAAGGCATCAAAATCTGAATTCATGTGAATTTCGAAACTTGTAAAAGAGCACATAGCATGCTTCTAGAGGCAGAGAATACTAAGAACAAATATGCAAGCTTTGGCAATACAAGGAGCAGCACAAGAACATAAAAGAACAGGCTTGTCTTCCATTGAGTGAAATTAGGAATTGGCAAATACCTCTCTTAAGATGAGTCAGAGAGCAATTGTAGATTGATAAAAAATGGCCAGGGTAACATGACAAGTTAAATAGCCACCAGAGGCAAACCCTTTTCCCATGCTCATTAAGTGTAACAAGCCTGATTGCATGTTATATATTGTCCCACAAACAATCACAAAGATACTCAAAAAAGTAAAAATATAAGTATCGTCGATGATGTGATACCTTTAGCCTCATCCCCTTAAGGATTGCAGAGCCAATTGGATGCCTTGGTCGTCTTTTCTGACCTTCGACAATTGAAGGTCAACCTGGGCAAAACCAAGGTCATGATCTTCAACGGGTCGAAGAAGACCCTTTTGTATCACCATTTCTACTTTAGAAGAGAGGAGATTGAGATCACTTGCACATATACCTATTCGGGAGTACTATTCATAGGACTTCACTTCAGCTTGCGAAATGCACTTCAGCCCCAAGTCAGCAAGGGCTATGGTTCCCTGGCCCTTCTTGAGAGGCAATGTTTCTGGAACCATTTTCAAGACATATCGTCCAAGATGTCACTCGTGAATACTCTTGTTCGGCCCATAGTCGTATACGGGTCTGAGGTGTGGGGACCTAGTCGACTAGAGTCTAATTGGTCTTCAGCAGAGAGAGTACAAATCATCCTCCTTTGCCGCATTATCAGGTGCAAGCATACAGTCCCCCAACCCATCATCCTGGCAGAGTTTGGTGCTCACCCCTTTCAGCTTGAGACGATGTTTGGTCTCGTCTCACTCCTACACTGCCTTTAGAGTTTTGTCGATACAGTAAAGGGACGGGACCGGTATCCTTACTTGGCCTAGTATTCATTGGATTCCCTTGCATCCATTAGTTCTATGGTTCATTCTCGATGTTGGTATGTCACGGTCTCGGATCTTCTAGCATCTGTTGGCATTACGATGGATCGACTCCATCCTTTCAGATATTTCCTTACTACACCTAGACACCTTTTACCTACATGAAGGGAGATGAACACAATCATCAGAGATGATATCTACAGGCAGTTTGTGTGGGTCACTTGGCTATGAGGGATGGACTCATTATTCAACCCCATTACACACTTCGCCACTAGATGCACATCCTTCGAATCCCTTTGAGATAGTTTAGAGTTGGATTTCATAGGCTACAGATTGAGGTTGATCACCATATTAGCCGATCGGACCAGATCTGCCAGTTGTGCCATCTCTATGATGGTTGAGACGGAGGAGCACTTCATCTTTCGTTGCTCGGTTTACTCCGAGATCCGAAGACGATTCCACTGCCTTTTCTGAGAGTTATAGACGCTTCGTAGCTTCTTTAGTTACCTTGACCAGAGATGCTTGGCCTTATACATGCAGGAGGCCCCCTGCCTCCGCTCTTCTATCCTCTAGCCACATCCACTCCATGGACCTACCTCCACTAAGCAGATTACTTCCTTTTTCATTGTGCTCCCGAATAGGGGCACCAAGCAACAGACAGACAGGGATGACTCCAGATCAATGAGGTCACGAAGCTCAAGCCCCGCCTCCATGAGATCCCAGCGGCACCACTAGACCAAACCTCATACTAGCAGCTAGTACAGTCGCCAAATGATATCTTCCAAACCCCAAGGACGGGTCCTCACCCACTTCTTCTTCTGTTAGACAAACATCTATTCTGAGTTTTCTCCATTCGGCCTCAGATGCTAGGAGAGATAGCCCCCATGGACCAGTGCCTCTTACCATTGGTGCCATAGGCTGAACAACCACTCATGTTGTACATCTCTCTTTCTTCCTTTCTCCTTGGTCGCCTCTCCATTCTTTGAAGTTAACCATCTAGGTTTTTAGATCAAATTGTTATTTTACTTCTTGTTTCTTACCTTTATATAGGAGTTGTTTTAGCACTCCTGCTTTGGGTAGACAACATTGTACATAAAACAGTCCCATTGACCTACTTCAGTGGTCGTTTGTTGGACATTAATACTACATTTATCTTATTCGTTGTACAACTGATGATACATCGCAATCTATGTAGCATATAAATACATATCAACTGTACGAGTTTTATACTGCTATATATAATTAGTATTGCAATACATTATTTGAAAATATAACATGTTATCCCCTCTTGGTCAATTGGGTCTATCTCGAGTGGTAGAGAGTAGTTGTTATCCTCCCCTTCAAGGTTCAAAACCCCCTTCTGACATGTTTGTTCTTCATGAGCCGATTGTTGATTGGGATTCTTCGTTAGCTAATTGTTGATTGGGGCTCGCAAGGTACTAACAATCTCAATCACGCCTACACGCTAGAGAAATAGAGTGTGAAAACTTGGAAAAAAAAAATACCTTCCATAAATGCTTTGACCTTGAAGCGATGAAAAAGAAATCTTGTGAAGTATTTAATCATTGATGAGGTGGAAGTCTAGACATCATTTTTGGAAAAGAAAGGGGTCATCATATTTTCTTCAGAATAACAAAATTGGAGCAATACTAGGTAGGCAATAATGTTTTGCATTTGAATAGAACTCAGTGAATTGGAGTCATAAGTTCATGGTAAAAATGTCCGGAATATCCAACCACTCAGCTCCAAGAATAGCATCAACATCTTTTAACATAATAGTGTACATGGAAGCCTGAAGAGAGTATCCATGCATTGACAAATTGACTTTACGACATTTTCCAAAACACAGAATTTGAGAACCACTAATGACATTGATGTTAAAATTTGCTTGTGTAAAGGCAAAAAACTTCAATAGGCAAGCCAAAAAGATGTTTGATAAAAATAATGGTATTCCAAAATCAATAAGCACTAATACTTCAGAATTTTTAATCTTTCCTTTGATTTTCAAAGTATTATGGCAGTTGTTCCCATTCATGGTAGTTGTTCCCATTCATGGCAGCTATGAATAGCTTCATCAATTGTTTTTTTGATTTAGAGTTGCCATTTATCGTAATGGTTATATTAGGTTAGAAATATAAGTGACTTAAGTTATATAAAAATCACATAATTAATGTAGTGAGTTATGTTTAAATTAGGCAATAAGGTGGTTGTACAAGATTTTGGTACAACACATTGTCTCCCCTATATGTATTGATATCCAGATGTAGAATCAAGCATATCTTTATCTCTTTTAATATATTTCGGTTTGCATTCATTGTCAACATTCTTGTGTGTATTTCTTGACATGGCATCAAAGCCACAATAAGAATAAGTCAATAAAGCAGGTGTGGGCCTAGGGGCTGTTGCAGATCACAGACGAATACATGGACTACTTAAACACACAAGAAGAGGTTGGACAAGAGAGAAAGAAGGGCAGACAACTAAAACATAGATGCACAATTTTTTTATTTCCGTATAAGGTTTTGTCAGTGCATGAGGGAAGTAAGTGGAATTTCGAAAAGGCACGGGGGCTAACGAGCCCAGGTTAATACTTGTGAACAAGAATTGTCGGCCTGCAAGAGCTTGTAAAAAGCATTGGCTAATACCTGGGTGGGGGCAATGTGGAAGAGAATTGGGTTGTCAAAGAGGTAGAGCCAATGTGTGACCTATCGTGATGAATGATTAGGGAAGAATCGAGTTGCCCACAAGTAATTGCATTCATCGGGGCAAGGGCCTGTCAAAATCCTTGATTGTCAAAGCCTACATTCTTATGAGAATCCCATAAAGAATTGTGGGGTAGGGATAAAGAAGGGACTGCATTCCTAACAGGGTGCTTGAGCTTGTTCGACACCATGAGAGTAAGTGACAGAGTATTGGTTGAAAAGATTATAAGTGCTCATGAGTCGTCGTGAGGAATTAGAGTGCCACTTGTCAATTAGGAGCCCATGAGGAGTCACAAAACGATTAAGTTGAAAGGAGAGTCATCGTTGACCAATGAACATAGACAATGCTATCTATGGAGAAGAGAATCATTGTTTAAGGAGAGATATAGTATCGTGAAGAGCCCATGTGATATGTAGTGTGGAGTAACCCCCTTCATCCCAATCAAAAGACCCCTCAAAACACTATCAAGAGTTGCCTCGGTCAAAGGCTGGACCGAGAACCCTCACAAGCTGCAAGTTGTCGCCCATTCATCAGAGATTGTGGGGTCCATGAAGGGAGGCACCACACAAGAGAATATCTATGACCGTGAAAAGATCCACCAACAGAGTCGAGATTGAGCATGTTCTCCAAGAATTTGTAAGAGCATGAATTCGAAACAGTGTCCCCGATCAAGGATTGCACAAGGCCATGTGGAGGAGAACAAATTATTGTCAAGAGCCAACTTATGACTAAGGGCCAACATCACATAGAAGTAGGTGAAAGTGCACAAGGGACGAGTAGAAACCATTGAAACCATCCTACAACTCAATCATGAAGACAATTAGAAACAATAAGTTTGATATTCATTTCCTAATCTTCATATCGTGTAATTTTGAAAATACAAATTTGAAACAAATACTTGTCTATGTGAAGAAAATTTTGTAAGAGTTGTTTTGAGTATGCCTAAGGAGTTTTATGAATTCATTCAAAAATTTAATTCTTTTAGATTAATTACAAGGAGTATAAGGCCAATGGCATACTGAATCTTTGTGACGATTTCGAAAGTAGTTTGCAAATTAAAATAGTTGATACCAGAGACATTGATGTTAATGTACTTTGACATCAAAGATATGGGCATTTGTGTTTTTCATATCTTTCCATTCCAAGTAGGTTCGAGATAGTTGATGGAGGAGATGGTAGGAAGATGTATAACATGCTCGTTAGGAAAGTAGCAAAAAGAAGCTATCGACATGGGTGAAAGCAAAGTATTGGAGCTTGTATGTGTCAAAGTTTGTGGAACAAGAATACCATCATTATTAGGGGCAAGCGAGTTTATGTTTGTTGTTGATAACTTTTGCAAAAATCGTGCATCTTCTATCTAAAGCAAGAGATAAATGCTTTTCTTTTATGAAGTTTAAGGTGAAGGGAGAAGATGAATGTGGTAAGAAGATAAGTGTTCTCCAGTTCTATAGTGGAGATTAGTATGATGCATTTGTTGATTTTGTAAGAAAGAAGTTTGGAGGCAAAGACGTGATGGTGAAAGGCAAAGTAATAGAGCTATACACATGATGGAGAAGATGTTGTAGGGCAAGTCACTTTCAAATAGACACAAGACTGAAACGATGAATACAACAATATATTTGTTGAAAAGGAGTCCTAACAAAGTCGTGATAGAAGTCACACCCGAGGAGGCTTGGATGGGTGAGAACCCAAAGGTAAACTATCTAAAATTCTTTGGTCAAATTACCTATGATGACACATAAAAAATTGTTTTGTTGGGTATGTTGATGAACGGAAAGCATATATGTTGGTGTATCCTTACAAAAATGAGATTGTCGTGAGCAAGGATGTTAGAATCAATGAAAGTTTAAACTTGAATAAAAATAATGATCATTGGTTTGAGGCTAACAAATTAGTGGCCTTGTAAGGAAGTGAAGTGTAGAAGGTTGAGCAGTCATCATGTAATGTTGTGTAGTTTGCACAAGAGGCAAAAGGACTCCCACAATACAATGATAGGGGAGTTGGAAGGCTTGAAGATGTGACGAAATTAGCACTCCCACAACCCAATGATAGAGAAGGTGGAATGCTTGAAGACATGAAAACAGGTGGAACGGCAAAAAATGATGTGGATCCAAAGGCACTAGATGCATCCAAATTAGTCCCAATTATAAAACATTATGATTTGTGCATGGATGTAAAGTGGCCAAACAATCAAACACACGTGGTTGTTGGTCACCCACACAAAGTGCAGGTTGAAGGTGTGGATCAGACTCTTTACAAAGTATGGCAGCCTTCAAAGTACAGGTCTGTACTTTTTGTAACACTTTGGTGCTTGGGTGTGGAAGAGGACAACTTCTTGAAGTTGAAATCAGCATCTACATCCATGGTATATGGGCTGAAATTTTCAACCAACATTGACTTTCATTCAGTTGAAGAGTCGGTGCTTGATCAAGTGGTTAGGAGGTGTTTTATGCTACATCAACAATGCCATTAATATGTCATGCAGTCAGCATTTCTGCTCATTTTATGACAATTTCAAAATCTGATTTTTGGAGTGCAATTGAGAGGCAAACTATAGAAATTTTTGACATGTTTGGTCCAAATATATTTACATTTTGGGACAATGCTTGATCTCCATATGATCATTAAGGGAGGGTGCATCTAACAAACCTGTTCAATAACTAAATAAACATCCAAAACAAATAGGAAAGAGGAAAGAAATCCATATAGAGTAAAATATATATTCGTAATAATGAAAGTGATGAGTTACGAGACCTCTCTTGACAATATAAATATCATTCACTGATCATGAGGGTGAAAGGTTACAACCTTTGGTGATCACTTATTAATATTGTTATTAATAATAATAATCTAATTTTAAGGTCACGGCCAAGCCACTATATGTACTTCTTAGAGGATGGGATTTCGTAGCCAGCAATGTCAGAGGAAGGTCAAGTAGATTGGTAGTGAGGTGGAAGCAGACTCACAAGATGAGGGACCATGTCATCTTAGAATCCACTATAGTTTGCAGAATGTATGTGATGTATCTAGCCAGAGAATTTAATTTTGTTAATTTCTATGGGCAGAATCATAACAAAAAGGATCATAGGAACATCACTTTTGAATGAAGCCTCCTTCTTATAGTATATAGTTAGGGAAGCAGACCTTAATCTGGTTATAGGTAGTGATAAAATATGGGCAGAGAAAAGTAGGAATGACCCACTGGCCAGATTTTTCCAAGATCTCTTTAGAGACAAGATTTAGTGGATATCAAGCCAATTGCACTAAAGCCCACATTGAGAAACAAAAGGTCTGGAAGTACGACCATAGACAAAAGATTGGATTGATTCCTAGTTTCAATGGTGTTATAGCTAAGATGGGCAGATTCAAAGCTTGGATGGGAGTTGAAGGGACATTTCATTTGACCACTTGTTTGCAGAGATTCGAGGTAGTGAGAATATGTAGGGTAGAGGGCCTTAATGAAGGTTGTGAAAGGAAGGTCTATCTTCACCCAAATGGCATCAATGTCATCCATTATGGCTTCGATCTCAGAAGCTAAAGCCATAGGGTCATCATTCTTCAACTCTAGGTTGAAGAGTTGTATAAGTTCGAGTTCTGAGTGAGTGTCATACAAGTCGTTTAATCTCTTCAAAGTACTATAGAAGTCATTAATAGCAGCAATATGACGTCTCACCTCTTCTCTTATTGTCACAAAAATCACAGCATATGCTTTCTTGTCTTTGTCCTTCCATATGGCACGTTCTTTGTTTGATGTAGGAATGGTCGGTCTGCTACTCTTTGACTTTGCTTCTGATTCATCTTTTGTTGCAGTCGATTCGACTACTTCTTCATTGACAGTTGTTGCTTCACAAATACCATTCCATAGGTTGTTGAAGATCAATGTGCTTTTGATCTTTCTATACCATTCTTTGTAGTTCTCTTTACCAATCAGCACTACGCCAACGATGGTAATGAGAGAATGCATCTTCTGCTACCTTCATGCACACGTAGCAACAACAATCTGTGAACTAATAGATATGTGGTCTTGGATATGGATGAAACCCTCGTCTGACATAAGGAAGCAAGAAATTACTATTAATGATACCAGCAAGGCGTGCTCATTCACTAGCAAACTGAATAGAATGTTGGACTAACAACTCTCGAGTTGTTTCACAAGTTCTCACTAGAAGGGTTATGCTTCAATGTGACCTCCTTCCTCATGGTCAAAGTGACCTTTCCAATACGAGTCTTTGACGATGAAGAGAGCAATGTTCTTTAAAAAAAAAATAGAATAGATTACAGCGATTCCAATTAAAATTAATTAAAGCTAGAAGCCAATTGATACTCGTTTGTGAATTGTACGTTCATCAAAATGACTTTCAAGAATATGGGAACTTGGGTTTACGCAAGCGGTATCAATGTTTTTGTAGATGGGATTTTCTATCTCATACTAGCAAATGGATTGCAATATTGTGGCAAGTTAAACAATTCACGCCCATAAGCTCCAAGATTCTAGATGGGACTGCTTTGTCAACTCTAAGTCGCTCCACAGATTGGACAAAATAGCGGTGCAAGTCTGTAGTCCAGTCCACCAATTAAAAATTTCGACCAACATTGAGGGGTGTGAGCATGAACAGTCGGCGGGCGTGAGGAATAATTGCAAGTGGAACCTTCTTTTGCAGTCGAACACTCCACGCAATTGAAGACAGAGCGTTTAGAGATTGCACGTGAGGAAGAAACCCTAGCAAAGAAGAGATTTTGCAATGGTGGACAAGTTGTTCGCGTGAGAAAGAAACCCTAGCGGAATGTGGAACACAGACTGGATTGTGTGAGGGAATTAGGTTTTCGTGTTAGAGAGTGAACTCGAACCGACTGTGAACGGGCACCAACTGCAACCGGGTTAGCTAGAGATTAGGGTTTCCGATAGACTAAGTACTACGAGAATTGACGAGAGAGCCAAAAGGCAAAGGGACAGACAGGAAGGTGTTTTCTGCAAGCTGGGGGAAATTAAACGCCAAGAGAAATAATGGAGTTAACCTGTGCACTTTGATACCACTGTCAGGCCAAGTATGGCAAAAAATGTAACTCTACACTTGTGTTATGCATTGATGTGAAACTCAATAAATATACAAACAATGATTGTTTTTCTTACCTAACAGGTGACTCTTCCTATCACCTACGACTCTTCATATTTACAATTTATGTTAAAAGGAATACAATCCCAAAGATTGTGTGTCAACAATATTTATGTGGCAATGCATTTATTTGATGTTGTTGTTGCTTTAGATGTTTAAAAAAATGAATATTTTATTATTTTTTTAATTGTGTCAATATTTTCCGATATTTTCCCGAATGTTGCCGATATTTTCTTTTCCGGACTCTCAACGATATTTTCGTCGGCACGATGTTGGCAACACCGGTCTATACACTAACAAGCAAAGAGAAGAGAAGTTGGACTTTCATTGGTGAGATATTGAGCGCTCAAGCTCGTGCTTTCTTTTTCCCCTTCTCCTTTACTCATTCCCCCTAGAGAGATTGAGATTAACTACTAGCGTGGAGTACCCGTGGAGGTGGATTGGTTGTATCGGATCATTACTAGTATTGTCCCATTCAGCAAAAGATTATTTGTACATTGGAGTATGCTGTCCAAACTTGTCGAGAGTTTGTTCTATCTACAACTTTTGATAATATAGAAAAATTTTCATTGGCAACTAATACATGTTCTTTATGTGTGAAATTTCTATTCTCTTAGGTTTTCACTAGTGTTTAAATTGATCTGACTAGGGTATGTGTGATAGGCTTTGGATTGTCTTCCACCCTATTCACTTTCTATCTTTTCCTTTTCTTTTGACTCCATAAAGGGCATTGGTTTATCGTATCTTATGTTCTTGATCTCTCACTTTAAATGAATTTTCACATCAAAACATTGAATACCGTGAATCTTAGGCATATTTAAGGAGGCATTTAGATCATCTTTATTCTATTTTAGATAAATTCAGCAAAATTAGCTTGCTGTAATTTCATTTTTATCGCAGAAACAAAGAAAACTTTATGTTTTTCTTGGTTTCTGTGAACTAAAAAAACCTAAAAAAATTTAAAAACTCTAAAAATACCAAAAACAGCAGCATTTATTTCGCTAGGACAGTCATAATTATTTGTTGTACTTTATGTTTTTTGCACTTAGATAAGCATTTTTTTGTCATATAATTGCAATGGGCTGTGCACCCAACTTCATATCAATTTTATACACATGTTTCTGTGCCATTTTCAACATCTAAACAGTAATTTACAACTTCCTGTAAATTCTGTTTTGTCGCTTTATTGGCACATTTTTCATTGAATAGTTGCATTAAATTTAGTCATTTCAATCATAGATAAATATTGCTTGATTTTATGTGCATTTTCCCAGTCCTTAAATTGTTTATTCCTTGCTGTTTTTTCAATTATACGCACAGATTTTTTTAGGGCAGTGAGCTGTAAATTTGATTTGAGAGTTAACGATTATTGCATCATAGTTTGACTCCTAAAATCATCTAGGGATTCCCCCTGTGGTTAGCAAACACTAACCCGAAGTGCATGGAAAGAGTACGTGATGACAATGTACTATTTCCAGTTATCTTGGAACCAAACAGTTTCAAGAGATAATATTTTGGATCCCGGGGGTAATATGACATTGGAGAATATTGTGTTTTATTGCAGATTTTACACTTACCTCGCAACTCCATTGAATTCAATTTTCAATTTGTTTGACAGTTTATGAGCCATGCATATTGAGGGATTGTATTCCTTGGATTGGGGGCATTATCAATAGAGGAAATACAAGCTAAAGATCATTGAAGGTTTCTTCATTAAACTTTGATGCATATATAGGTATCCTAATCCACTATTCAGTAATGAACAAAAGTGGCAGAATTGCATTCCATGTTATAGAGGTTTGCAGGGTGAGTCAGTGTACCAACATCTCGAAAATTTGGATAGGTTTGTTGACCATTTTGATGTGAGACATGAATATATGTTGATGAAAATTGATCACGGGGCCCTTGATTCATGATGCCATGGGGTGGTTCATTTATGAGTTATCTTCAACTTCTATTATAACTTGGGTAGAGTTGTAGAAAGAATTCATACACAAGTTCAGGGGCCCTAATGAAGGTGATGTTGTTTCTAAAGATGATGTTGGTTCTGATGATGATGTCAATTCTTTCAATTATTCTTGGGATGATGATTTGGATGGTGAGGTTGTTTCTGCTACCCCTTCTTCCCTTGTTGAAAGAGAATTCATTGAAGTTACTATGGATGAAGTGTTTGACAAAATTCCTATTATGAATAAAGGTGTGTCTCTTTCCTGTGATGATTTCTTTGATGATGAGCACACTGTAGTGCCCGAGACAATGATATCCCTCAATAGTTGTGTTGAAGTTGAAAATGAGGTACCTCTACATCATGACATAGAGCTTCCAGTTCAGATTGAAGGTGACTGTTCCAGCATTGAGGAGGTGATATCGGTTGTTATATCCAAGCAGTGGGAAGAATTTTCTGATTTGGTAATGGTTTCTCAACCTGAGTTTATATTGACATCTATTTTTGAGTTTAATCATTGCCCAGATTCAGGAGGTTCTGTTGACTTAGTTGAATAGTACATAGAAGAGGAACCATGTGATGAAGTCTCCAAAGTTGAGGGCTTGGATTGGCAAGAGGATTTGTTGGTTTTTTCGATGATGTTAACCACTCAAGTAGTGCCATATGCAGAGATTTATGAAAATCTGTCGTATGATCGTGATAAGGATGAAGAGGATCATCAGAAACTTTACAGACCTTGTGTCTTTTATCCTTTGCAACATCCTGGGGATCCTATTTATGACACTAAGCACAGGGAGGATGAACCAAGTTGTCATCTTGATTTATTGATTCTTCTTAGTACTAATGGCAGATTTAAAGAGGAGGTGCAATGGATTGATTATGAGGATTGTGATTAGCATGAGACTTCTTTTCCCATTTATATAAATGAGTTGGTTCAATATGAACACCCTATTGAGATATTATTGCAACTAGAAGAACACCTTTCGGTTCCAACAGAAGATGATTATCCTTGCAGTATGGTAATGATCTCACAGCCTGTTACCCCTCATTTTGCATGAGGTTTCACTTGTGATTTTGATCACGAACACTTCTAATTTTTTATCACAAAGGTGGGTTCACATGTTGAAGGAGCTTTGGATGACCTAGGGATTGTTAGTTCACTTGATGATTTCGATGCCTTCATTGATAATTGATGAGATTATGTAATCATGGGTGTCTTGATGGTGTTTTGCTTGGTATACTTGCTTATCATAAACAAAGTGTTGCACTTGCTCATGTGATGTTCTAGCCTTCATTTATGCTAGAAATTGATGGTATATGACGACATGTGACTCTATAGAGTGAGTGCCCTAGCTTATACCTGCTTATCTTCACTTGGTTGGCATCATTGTTATGGATAGCAATTGGCATATACCCTCTTTCCATATGATTTATTACTTTCCGAAGGGTATTAGCATGTTTAGAGGCTCAGTGCTCTAATGCCCTAGCTCCTATAGATGTCTTTCACACATGGATGGGTTGCTTATGATGTGGAGCATGGTTTTATTTGGAGCGCCCACCCCCTTGGCACATATGTGGAGGCATACACACACTTGTTACACTTTTGCTTGAGGTTGTACCATTTCTTGATGAGTTGGTTGATCACTTCAATGACTTGCAGTGGTTTTTGCCCTTATGTATCATTTACTCATGATCTTTGAGGAGCGCTACACTTGTCCCTTGTTTGGCACACATTTTAATGGTGGTTACTCTTGGAGATTGAGATTGAGGAGTTGTTTGAGGAGGCTGACTTGTTCTTTGGCCTATTCTTAGCATGTGGTTTCACTGACATGTCATTCATGCTTGAGCGCACTCTTTAGGGTGTGATGTGGACCTTGGAGCATCTTTTATGGTCAAACCCTACTTTTTTAGTAGAGCGCTCACTCTCTTTATGACTTGATGGATGAGATACCTTATTTTGAG
>JASDQU011311986.1:23043-36021 GCA_032191745.1 Picea mariana
GTTTCTAGCAAATTCTATTTTTAGCAGTGTTTGGAGAGTGCTCCGATCACTGATCTGATTTCATATTTGAGGACCCAGTTAGAGGATTTGCTTATGGACTGAATTTCAATGAATTTTGTGGATGGGCTATTTTTAGCAGGTGACTGGACATTTGGGGACCTAATATGGCATATAGTGTCAATGTCCGATTTCAGGGCATTCCAAGCATGTCGAACTTTCAAGGACCAGTTGTATTTTTGTATGGTCTATATTGAGACCGATGGGCCCACATGGAGATATTGGCTATTTTTGGACAGTGTTCAACCTTGGGAGGATTTTATATGACCTTAGCTAAGGAGTGCTTGGCAAAGAGGAGCTTACATTGCTATTTTTAAAGTTTCTCCTTCCTAAAATTAGCCTAGCTTATCATACTCTTTTAATCCTCACTTATTCCATGATTTAAGGCTTAATTTTAGGGGATTCTCTCAGTAGGGTCCATTTTAAGAATGAAAAAGTGCATTAAAAGAAGAAATTTGCCATATACAAATGTAGTTTCTCTAATGGGTGGTTATTATGGAAGGCGGATGATCTTTTGGAAAGGTAGTTTCTTCATACACATGCTATTTTCACTCAAAAAAAGCGTTCTATATTTGAAGACTACTATTTTTACTTCCCTTCTATTTTTCTATCTTATCCTTGCTCTCCCTCGTTCTTTCCTCATTCTAGTTCTACATATTATAACAAGCAAAGAGAAGAAGAATAGGACTTTCTTTGGTGAGATCTTGACAGCTTGAGCTCATGCTTTCTTCTTCCTCTTCTCCTTTGCTTATTCCCCATAGAGAGATTGAGATTAACTAATAGCGTGGAGTACCTGTGGTGGTGGATTGGTTGTGCCGGATCATGACTAGTACTGTCCCATTTAGCAGAGTTGATTTGTACCGTGGAGTGTGCTGTCCAAACTTGTCCGAACTTTGTTCTAACTCATTGGCGACTAATACAGGTTCTTTATGTGTGAAACTTCTATTTTCTTAGCCTTTTACTGGTGTTTAGATTTGATCTTACAAGGGTTTGAGTGATAGGCTTCGGTTCATCTTCCACCCTACTCACTTTCTATCTTTTCCTTGACTTTTGACTCCGTAAAGAGCACTGGTTTACTGAATCTTAGGATCTTGATCTCTCACTCGAATTTTCACATCAAAACACTGAATAAAATGCATCTTAGGCATACTTAAATAGGCATTTAGGTCTTTTTTATTATGTTTTGGATAAATTCAGSAAGTTTAACTTGCTGTAATTTCACTTTTATTACATAAACAGAGAAAAACTTTTCATTTTTTCTTGATATCCGTGCACCAAAAACACCTAAAAAACATGAAAGAACTCAAAAAATACCAAAAACAGCAGCATTTAATTCACTAAAACCGTCCTAATTCTTCATTCTACTTGYTGTTTTTTGCACTGAGATAAATGAGTTTTTGTCATATAATTGCATTGGTTGCRTGACCAACTTCATATTAATTTTCTGCATTGGTTTCGATGCCATTTTCAGCCTCTAAATAATAATTTACAGCTTGCTGTAAATTCTGTTTTGTCGCTATACTGGCACGTTTTTCATAGACTAATTGCATTAAATTTAGTCCTTCCAATCTTAGATGAATATTGCATTGTTTTCTGTGCATTTCCCAGTTCTTAAATCATTTATTCCTTTCTGTTTTTTCAATTATACAAACAGATTTGTTTAGGGCAGCAAGCCGTAAGTTTGATTTGAGAGTTACTGACTGTTTATTACATCATAGTTTGACTCCTAAAGTTATCTAGGGGTTCCCCCCTATGGTTAGCAAGCACTAACCCAAAGTGCAGGGAGAGAGTGCATGGTGATAGTGTAGTATTTCCAGTTACTTTGGAACCAGAGGGTTTCAAGTGATAACAGGAGGTTCTTACTTGGTAATAAAGGATATCAAATAGCCTTAGTGGGACGAGGGGGGATGGAAGGTAACTAGAATTGGTCCTTGATCTGGAAAAAAGAGACAATCTTCAAAAGAGGACATCGCAAGGGCCATGGACATATATGTTGTGCAAGAAGAGTTTGAAAGTGTACTTCGTATCTTTCAAAAATCATAAATGTCACTTTGCCCAAGGGGTGTTCAGAGCGATTAAAAGCTTAACTAAGGGTAAAGGGAAATGGGGAGGCAACTCCATGTAGAAAGCATTGGTGTTTGTGATTTGGTCCATATGGCTCTCTAGAAATGTTGCACTCTAGGAGCACTTGAGCAAAGTATCTACATAGAGTCACCCACTTGTGTCCTACTCAGTTTTCATGGTCCTCAAATTTTGACAAGTCCACTTAACCTATCAGAAATAAGTTTTTGTTCAACGAATTTGCATACCTTTACTCACTCACTATCCCAATGGTCAATTGAGTCAATCCACCATGATCCTTTTTAAAGTTGGTCTTTGCCTTATCACTCTCTGTTGAGGGAAGCCTTGCATCACTTTTCCCGTGTTTCAACCAATTCCCAATGTCACATTTTATCAGCACCATTCCTACCTCGTGTTGGTTGAAAATTTATTCATTACCTTTCCTACCACACATTGGTTGAAATGATTTCATCATTACCTTTCCTACCTCATGCTAGTTGAAGGAATTGTTAAAAATATCAGTCCCAACACTTGGTCCATAATAGGTTTCAGCCTCCTATAGATATTCACCAATATAGCAATATCACAGCATGCATATACTGGACTATGAGCTGAAGCACAAATAACTAAGCAATCTGAAATTTAAAACAGCAGTGGAATACTCATAAACAGTAGGCAAATTCACACATTTGGCACCAAAAATATAGGCTATGCCACAGTAAGATACCACAGGGAAAATATACAGTTCAAGGAGATTTTTATTCAGCTTTTAAGAAAGCATTTCTGAGTTGCAGCAGTAAATACAACACAGAACTCAGAGTTGCAGCAGTTTAAAATTTAAATACTTCAGCAAATACACACAGAACTTATCTCACACTCCCAGCAACTTTTTCTCAGCAAAACAGTGCACAAACTCGGCCTTGAAATCCGTGCCCTGTTGTGTGGCCTCCATGACCCAGTACAGTCAACACAAGCTTCAGAACTTTCTCGAAAAATGTGCCAAAATGTTGTTGTTCCGTACAGTACATAGTTGTATGATTTTCTCAACAGAAAAACCCTTGGAAATCGTGCCAACTGGAACAGAAGTGGCACCTCGATTTCTGTGCCTTCTTTTCTTGCTGTACGACCAGCCTTAACTGCTGTATGGCCTCACTGTAGCAGCTGTACGGACTGATAAAGATTGCTGAACTGTTCCTCTTGGAGTGCATGCCAACTCCCTCTGCAGCAAACTCTCTTCCTCAAGCTCAAACTCTCTTGGGATGCGTGACTCTTCAGCTCCCACTCTCTTCTCTCCTCAAAAAGTGCACCCTCCTTCTCCACTAATGCTGCCTTTATGCATTTTCGAAATGTAACTGCTCTAACCCTTGATCTTCCAATGAGATT
Source organism: Picea mariana (assembly GCA_032191745.1). NCBI lineage: Eukaryota > Viridiplantae > Streptophyta > Pinopsida > Pinales > Pinaceae > Picea > Picea mariana. The sequence goes on from JASDQU011311986.1 coordinate 26,545, forward strand.
GACAGTCAAGATTAGATCTTGCCCTCATGAGATCAACGGTCACGACTTAATCATTCGTTAAGGTCACTTAAGTCACTGAAGTGACCCATAACATCATAGAGTCACTTTTACATTTAAAAAAAATTAAAAGAACCCAACTTTATAAAATCACTTTATAAAGTTACTTTATAAAAACTCATTATAAAGGTGATTTTATAAAGTTACTTTATAAAAACTCATTATAAAGTCACTAGGGAGAAAGTGTGCTCGATCACTTCTGCATGTTGGGCACCGCCAATGCAGAAGTACCTCCGAGCTACCAATTCTAACACTCCCTCTTAGCAAGAGAGGTACTTCTGGTACAACCACCAGAATCTGTCTCCAACTCATCAGCTGCCATAGCTGCTCCCCCTATACTAGAAGTCTCTGCTCCCACTGCATTGGAAGCCTTTGTCGCTACCTCTGTTGTTCCACGAAGTAAAGACATGCTCCTAGGAGACTGCACACTCTCCTAAGCATCCATTTGTGTTGACTCATGCCTGTTGAGTCCTTTGAGAGTCTTGGAAGAGGACTGAGTCCCATGTATCAACTCTCTCTTCCGTGCAACTTGCCTACTCTCCAACACAGAATCTGTATCCAAAAATCCACTGGACCCCAACACAAGTCGATCCAACAACCAGTACAACCCCTCATACCCGACACCAAGCATCACTGTTGTGTCAACAGTTGCTCCCACAGGATATAAAAACACATGTCCACCGTAGAAGACAACTCCAAATCCACTCTCATCCAAAGTTGACACTGAGAGCAAGTTAACAGTCAACTCTGGAACATACAATACCTCAGCAACCTCCAGAAAACCTCCTGACTCTAGTTGGAATCTAACCCTTCCAACCCCCTTTACTGCAAGTTGTGGGTCGGTTCCACAATTCACATTGCAGTCTGAGTCTATCTCTGTAAGACTAAGGAATACTGACCTCATTCACGTCATGTGCCGAGAAGCTCCACTGTCCATGAACCACAACTCGAACGCTAGGCACCCACTGCCCACGGGACCAGTCATGAGAGAGAACTCCCTTTCATATCTCTCAGCAAACTCTGGAGATATTGACACCTCTAGTTCCGGCTTCTTCTTCTTCTTGTTCGAACACTGACTAGCGTAGTGGCTAGTCTTGTGACATGCAAAGCATCTCACCTTGCTCATGTCCTTCTTCTTCTCACTGCTCTTTCCCACAAGAGCAACGTTCTTGTCCTCTGCACCATCCACTCCCTTTTCCTGAGACCCCTCCCAGATCTCCTCCTGTGTAAAGTCATCCCACAATCTGCTCCAATCAAGGAGCTTCTCTCTCCCCACCACGCACTTCACAAAAACCTCCCACTCCTTGCTGAAGCCTTTGAGGGCTATCCGCACCACCTCTGAGTTAGGAATAACTTCTCCAACAGCTGCCAACTCGCCCTTCACCTGTGCAACCATGGTGAGGTAGGTGGCCACACTCTCTCCCTTGGCCATCCTAGCACTATGAAGCTTGTCCTGGAGAGCCATTTTCCAGTTCTCGTTCTTTGCCTCGTACAAACTTTTCAGTGCATCCCACATCTCTTTGGTTGTCTTCTTCTCAAACAAGTGTGGAATAAGGTGATCTCTGACTCCGTCCAAGATGATTCTCTGAGTCTTAGCTTCTATCACTTCATGGACGTCCAAAGCTTAGGGATCTGACGCAGGTACTGGCACGAGGTGTTCGCAAACAACCATAACTTGTTCTCCTTGAGAACACTTGTGATTTTAACCTTCCACTGCAGGTAGTTGGAGATCCCCTCCAACCTATCTTCAAATCTGATGCTGGAAGCCATTTTGTCCACCTAACAAAGAACCTATTTTCCCTTCTTCTTCCAAGTAAATGCCCCAGCAAATCACTGTTGTCCAAGTGCCAAAGCTGCCCATTGAACTTCAGAGCCTTAGCTCTAATACCATGTTAAAAATATCAGTCTCAACACTTAGTCAATAATAGGTTTCAGCCTCCTTTAGAACTCACCAATATAGCAATATGACAGCATGCATATACTGGACTATGAGTTGAAGCACAAATAACTAAGCAATCTGAAATTTAAAACAACAGCGGAATACTCATAAACAGTAGGCAAATTCACACATTTGGCACCAAAAATCTAGGCTATGCCACAGTAAGAAACCAGAGGGAAAATATACAGTTCAAGGAGATTTTTATTGAGCTTCTAAGAAAACATTTCTGAGTTGCAGCAGCAAATACAACACAGAACTCAGAGTTGCAGCAGTTAAAATACTTCAGCAAATACACATAGAACTTATCTCACACTCCCAGCAACGTTTTTTCAGCAAAACAGTACACAAACTCAGCCTTGAAATTCGTGCCCTGTTGTGCGGCCTCCATGACCCAGTACAGTCAACACAAGCTTCAGAACTTTCTTGAAAAATGTGCCAAAATGTTGTTGTTCCGTACAGTACATAGTCGTATGATTTTCTCAACAGAAAAACCCTTGGAAATCGTGCCAACTGGAACAGAAGTGACACCTTGATTTATGTGCCTCCTTTTCTTGTTGTACGGCCTCACTGTAGCAGTGGTACGGACTAAATTGTTCCTCCTTGGAGTGCGTGTCAATCCCTCTCCTAGGATGCATGCCAACTCCCTCTGCAGCAAACTCTCTTCGTCAAGCCCAAACTCTCTTGGGATGCGAGACTCTTCAGCTCCCACTCTCTTCTCTCCTCAAAAAGTGTGCCCTCCTTCTCCACTAATGTTGCCTTGATGCATTTTTGAAATGTAATTGCCCTAACCCTTGATCTTCCAATGAGATTGACGATCAAGATTAGATCTTTCCCTCATGAAATCAACGGTCACGACTTAATCATTCGTTGAGGTCACTTAACTCACTAAAGTGACCCATAACATCATAAAGTCACTTTTACATTTAAAAAATAAATAAAGGGACCCAACTTTATAAAATCACTTTATAAAGTTACTTTATAAAAACTCATTATAAAGTCACTAGGGAGAAAATGTGCTCGATCACTTCCGCATGATGGGCTCCGCCAATGCAGAAGTACCTCCGAGCTACCAATTCTAACAAGAATTTCATCATTACCTTTCCTCCAATGGACCTTCCCCTATCAACCACAACTCATTTGCTTTAGGGATGGATCTAAAGGTTGAGTACCTTGGTTTCTGTTTGCCTCATTAGCAATCTACCTCAGATTTAGTGGTACTTTTCATTTATGGGGTCAAACTGGATGATTCCTTCCAGTGTTCACCTTCAACTCGTTTATTCATACTGTTGGGATTGTACTTGTATCTTGGTACCAACTATCATCATTGGTGGGGATACCTCACATCTAGCGGGGATTTTTTTATTGATCTCAGTCTAGATGTCTTCTCCCATGGTCGATTCTGACTATGACCGTGTTATGGAGAGTCGCAATTGAGGTTGATTAGTTCCAGATCCCAAGTTGCAATCTTTTGGACATGTATAGTTCCCATTCAGTATATCGATGAGCTTGTACATGTGAGGCCTCCCTGCTTTGGACCTTCTTTATTTCAAAGGTTGTGCCCCTTCTAGGCATCATCACTACAGTTACTCAAAAGATGTATTATGTAGTATGATGTATCATGCTCTACCATAGGCCACTTGTCTTTAGATCAACGCCTTTATCGTGGTGCCAATCATTTTTGTACTTAGACTAGATTATTATATGAGCATGGGAATGCTCGCCTCGTGACAAGAAACATTTTGACTTAACCCTTTTGGTATTTTCACGTTGTCTTATCTTCTTTTTCGAAGGCGATCTCCTATTAAAGGCTCACTTAATCCAAATTGTGATCAAAAAACATGATATATTTCAGCCATACATTGACCTCCTACCCTCATATTTCAAGGGGCATCTATCAACTGTTAGTTTTTAGCTCGGATGGTGTCTCAGTTGTGCCTATGTATCCTATAGGCCAATTGATGGACACCTTAAACAACCCTGATCAGTCTTAGTATCTCAGCCTAAGTTAGACTTAGGCTTGCAACAAAAATTCATCTTTGAGTGGAATGTGGGGCCCAAGGAGAGAGGGCACACCTCTGCAGGTGGCTGCTAGCGGAGTGTGGGACCGTCTCCAAGGGGGGCACACCACCTAGTGGAGAGTGGGGCCCAGCAACCCCAAATCTCAGCCATTGAAGCCAAGCCTTGGCACACATCTCAAGGTGAATGGGGGGCTTCTAAGGAGATAAAAGGAGGTTGAGGGTGAGAGGGCACTCACTATTCTCATTTGTGAGGTTGAGCAAGTGAGACAAGAGGGGCACTTGGCTAAGTGCAGTGTTGGCTGCAGGGCACTGTTGGAGCTTTGGCTGAGGCAAAATCTGGAGGAGAAGAGCAGGTTCAGCAACAATCAAAGGAGCAGAAGACAGGCAGAGGAAGGAGGTTGTACGGTGCACCAGAAAAGAGACCGAATTGTCCCAGGCCATACAAGCCAGTTCTGAGACTGTTCTGGGCCGTACAGGTCTTTCTCTTGGCTGAGCAGAGGCTGAATTTGTTGGGCTAATTTAGTTGGGTCGTACAGCTTATGTGGCTAGGTCGTACAGCTACCAGAAGAAGACATTTATGTAAGATAATTTTCTGGTGTGTTCTTTGCTGCTGTAAAACACTTTCTCAAGAGCCAATAAAGGTTTCCCTCTTAGCTGGTTTTCCCCACACTGAGGTTTCCAGGGTAACATCTGGTGTCTTATGAATTTTATGTGCTTAGTTTTGTATGGGACTGCTGTCGTTTTGTTGTTTTATATCTCAGTTGTAGGTTATTAGCGCAATTTCCAGATTTATATCAGCAAACATATATTTCTGTGTTTAGTAAATTATTGGCTATAATTTCATGTGCTGAGATAGGTAAAATCAACATTAACACCAAGTTTTGTCACCACTTGACGTACAGTGTTCTCTCCCAAAAGCATCTACATTTGGTCCAGATAATACACTAATTAGGTCCCCTTGACCACTTTCTAAAAGTCAAACCCACGGGTAATTCCATAATTAATTTGCATTGCAATGCTACCACGTCATCAACGAGCGTTTTGGGCTCATTTAATAGGATCGCACGCTTTTCCCTTTCAAAAGTGCACAATCACACCCATGCAAGCACAATCGAGGCACAATTTGTCGATTGTCAATAACCCCTGAAAACAAACAATCCACTCCACCATTAATTGGTTCAATTCGACCACCCCCTACATGATGCACAGGTATGTTGGGCTCATTTAATAGGACAACATGCTTTTCCATTCAAGATGCACGCAATCATACCTATATAAGCGTAACAATGGCATAGATTATCGAATGTCGATAATGCCTGAAAAAAGAACAATCCACCCGACCATTAATTGGTCCATTTCAACCACCCCCTACATGATGTGTCACTTGACTAACTTGAGTACATGGTAGACTATTTTGGGACTCTAGATTGGGTATAAATTGGCATCTCACCCATCTAATCTAGATCACATTCATTATTTGTCCTAGAGAAATGCTGCCAAATTCCATTTCTCTTAGAAAGACCATCTATCATTCATCCTCCATAGCACCATGGACCCTTTGTGAGGATTCAAGAGTGGGTATTGTTTTGTTTGATCTTTCTCCCACTAAGAGGATTTATTGAGATGATATTGGACAAAACAAAGCTTGATTTAGGGAAGGACCACAAAGAATAGGAGATTTTAAGTAGCCACACTATCTACAAGGTATCAAATAATAATCTTCTCTCACTTAGTTTATATATAGATCTTTGTTCTCCCCTCATTATCATCTATTCATTTTTGTTTATTTGATTACATGCACATGCTTGAATATTGGTTTCAATTATTTTGCTTTCATTTGAAGTTGACTTTTAATAAATAGAAGGTAGATCTACTCTAGTTGTTGGTATGGCATGTGTGCAAGATTTCAAAGACCATCACGGGCATTGTAACCTTCACCTCCTAGTCCCCCATCTCAACAATCAACATCTGAAGACCTGTATTGGGAAAGCACTCTACAAGAATTCCTCTTGTCCCTCCTACAATTGAAAATCATCATATAACTTGCCTTGAATGTATGATTGTTTTGGGGTCTGGGTTAGAATAGTAATCTCATTTATGTCAATGCTTCAATGATCTAGTCCAATAGTATGTCCTACCTATTTCAAATTCTTCATGTTCACACATCCTTTCATGACAAGGTTGAATGTCAAAGACAAATTTATTGGCATGACACTAGATTAACTTGGCGATGTCATTACAAGAAGAACTTTGCAAGTTTGATCAACCAATTGTTGTGAAAACATGAAATAAGAAAGGTGGTTAATGGAAGCAGAAAATTGCATGGCCTAAAGAAAGCATGAAAAAAACACAAACGACACCAACAAAGTTACTTCTTGTTACTATAGCATGAAAGAGCATTATGCATACTATTGTTTCAAGTGCAAGCACAAGCAATCCCAAGGCAAAGAAAAGAAACACTCGATATGTTATGTAGAGAAGAAGGATATTGATATGTGCAATGATGGCATGAAAGGTGCATTCTTAACCTCACTTGTTGCGATAGACACCTTGGAAGATGCTCGATACATTGAAATGGGCGAAACTAGATGCATGACTAACAAAAGAGACTGATTTGGTAAGTTTGGAGACAACAATATGTTGGAGATCCAAGGAAACATTCTTGTTTTGCTCAACACTGAAGAAGCTATAAATGTGAAGAATTTTCAATGTCCATGGTTTGAAGAAGAGTTTACTTTATGTGTGTCATATGACAAATCTAGACCTAAGAAATAGAATTCAATGATGGGCAATGCCTTGTCAAAAACAAAAAGAACAATCATGCTATAATGGTTAAGGCTATGAGGAGGATGACTTGTATTGGTTTGATGGGAATATTAGTGGTGAGTGCACAATGACGACAACAATCGACTAGAGTAGATTGTGGCACCAAAATTATGGACATCTAAATTATAAAAGTTTGCATTTGCTATATAAGTTGAATATGGTTTATGGACTACCACAAACACAAAAGTCCTTAAATCTCTATGAAGCATGCATTTTATGAAGGCAAGTGCATGAATTACTTCCAAAAGGGAAGACATGGCTCGTTGAATTAGTATTGGAGCTCGTACACACTGATGTTTGTAAACCTATGAGTCTATCATCAATTAGCAAGAAGATGTATTTGATAACTTTCATAGATGATTATAGCCAAAAGATATGGGCTTAATTTCTGGCGCAAAAACTAAAGAATTCACTATTTTCTAAAATTTGAAGCATTACTGAAGAAACATAGTGGCAAGTCACTGAAGACCTTAAAACAAATAGTGGTCAAGAATACAAATCAAAAGAATTCAAAAATCATCACAAGGAGGGTATTCATAAACGGTTCACTACTTATTTTACACCTAAATAAAATGGCATAGTAGAGCACAAAAATCGGGTCATTCAAAACATGATGCACGATGTGATGAAGCATAAGTGATTAAATTGCAAATTTTGGGAAGAAGTTGTTTATTGCGTGATGCCAGAAGAAGTATAGAGTGGGTACAAACCTACTAGGACGCATTTGCACATATTTGGAAGCACTACATATGTGCATATTCCTAAACGAAGTTCAAAACAAGAAAGTAGATGGCACATGTGTATGTTGATGGGTTATGATGAATAGTTGAAAGCATATCAACTATAGGATTTTGAAGACCAAAAGTTGATATAGAAGCACGATGTTATGAAGGGACAATGACTATTAGTGAACCTAAAAAGTTTTACAATGTGTTGGAACATGTATATCTGGAATTTACTAAAGCTAAAAAAGAGATAGAACAATTAGAAGATGAAGAACATGTTAAAATAGTGCAAAGGAAACCAAAATGGTATGTGAAGATTGTGGAAGAGCCTAGCATAGAACTATATAGCACAAATGATGTGAAAACTAGAAGGCAAAATCAAGCTATCCCCTTTGATAATCTCTCAATTCAATTATGAACAACAATTATCTTGAAATTTTACAGATCGGCCAAAGAGAATCATATAAATTTTTAGCATTGGCAATTTGGAGAGTCACACTTTTAACATAATAGCATATTTTCCCCAATTTACACTTGTTGCATTTTCTTCCCAATTATTCGAAAATCCATTAGGCCATCTTTATTGCCTCCATAATCTAAAACGTTACCAATATTCTCTTTCTCTCTCCCTATATGTATTTCAACTCCAATATGTTTTAATGTTATGTATCAACAACAAACTCCGCAACTCTACCCTTATTGCTCCTCAAGATTTTGTCTTTTGTCGCCCATATCAAAGTCGTCCCCCACCACAAGTCTTAATTGCCATTCTTCAAAGGCCCCTTTCTCTAGGAAGGGGCAAACGCTTTTCCTTCTTTTGAACAAACTAATATATTTGACCCTTCAACCAAGTGGAACCCTTGATACAATACATTTTTGTGACTTTGGCAATCCCATCTTAACGACACGCCTTAAACAACCTAGCCATCATCCACTCCTTTACTTAAATCCTCTCCTACCTTGTTTATAAACATCTTTAGTCTACCAATATGAGATACCTATAACTGAAACCAAGTTCGTTTCTATCGAAACAAAATCGTTATAAAACTACAATCTGTGAAGCTATAACACAAAGTAATATCCAGAGAATAAAAGAAATGCAAGAAAATGGATTGTCAAAGAACATCGTTATCAACTTTAAACAAAGGCATAACATGAAGTAAGAAGATATGGATCATATATTTACTTAAGAGATGGACGTGAGGAAGAATGATAAGGTAAACAAAACAAGCAAAACAAGCTCCGGAAATATTTCAAAATAAAACTCCCAAACTATGATACCAAGCAAACTAGTAAAGAGCTAGACAAATGCCACGAGGAGGTTTTCAAGCCAAAAGTCTAACAGATGGCCCAATAGTACATTAAGGCTAATACACCTCAGACAAAACACGTGAATGGAACGACTTGACCTGATTATAAAAGCAACACTTTTACTTAAATGCCAGTTATTCTGATGGGTATTTGACTATTTTCTGCTAGTTTGAATGCAAATATCACGAGTTTTTGCATCCAGAGAAGCAAGGTGCGTTCTACAGCCTAGGTAGGGGTTATCACAGCTATAACTCAGTTGTAGTGAGAAAATCAAAGAAATGCAAGAAGATGGATTGTCAAAGAACGTTGTTATGAGCTTTAAGCAATGGCATAACATGAAGTAAGAAGAAATGGATCATACATTTCCCAAAGAGATGGGCGTGAGGAAAAATGATGAGGTAAACAGAACAAGCTCCAGAAATACTTCAAAAGAAAACTCCCAATTATGATACCAGGCAAACTAGGAAATATCTAAACAAATGCCACGAGTAGGTTTTCAAGCCAAAAGTCTAACAGATGGCCCAATAGTACATGAAGGCCAATACACCTCAGACAAAGCATGCAATTGGAAGTTGGAACCACTTGACCTGATAATAAAAGC
>JASDQU011311986.1:42009-65075 GCA_032191745.1 Picea mariana
GTTCATTATCCATAATTTTGAAGTAGAGATTTGAGTCTGCTTTACTCTTGGTAAAGCCTAAGCTCGTCAAGAAACTGTCTATATGGCCATACCAAGCTGTGGGAGCTTGCTTCAATCCGTATAAGGCTTTCTTCAGTCTGCAGACACGAGACTTCCTGTCTTCAATCTCAAATCCTTGGGGTTGCTCTATATACACTTCCTCTTCGATAACACCATTCAGGAAAGCTTTCTTCACATCCATCTGGTGCAGCTTCCATTTCATCTTAGTTGCAAGAGCTATGATGGTTTTGATCGAATAACTGTTGGGGCCGACTTCTTATTCTGCCTATTACAATTGTATGTTGACCAATCCGCAAAAGGGGATTTGGTCCTGGTATAATTACCGACATGATTAATCCACAATGGGGATTAATCCTATGAATAAAATAACAATAATAATAAGAATACTCTTTGCAGTTACATTATTTCAACAAAATCGATCTTAATTGCCATCGGTTACTGCTCTAATCGAAATTACAAACTTAAGTTCTTGTCTTCGAGAGGAAGCTTTTTATTCCTTCTTTAACTTCCTAGTGCTTGACCTTCTTGCGTCAACATCCATCCTGTATCTGGCTAAAAATTCATCTAACTAAGTCTCCAAGTCTCCTTGAGACATAACTACTAGCCAAGATTAAATCAACAATAAGTAATACTCACGTCAACGACAATTACCATCCGTCGGTAATATTGACATCTAACTGAAGTTCATTAACGCCGATGATAATTGTTGAGCCTTATTAAAAATATCTCACACATGGCTCTGCTCTGTCCAAATTACTTATGCAAGATACTTTAGGTTTGTCATTCAGAAGGAACCCATTCGACATAGTAATGAATACTAGAATCGTCACTAAAATGATGCTTCTCTATATCATTCCATAACTTAAATACATTCAATGGCTGCCCAATCTCATCGTTATTATTTGAAAGCACTGAAGGATGTAGTACCATTTGATATCTCCTTCCAGCAAAGCAAGTGAATGAGTTACTCTCAAGTAGTTGCAGCCACATTTTGGTCCATTGTACCCTTAATGAGATGGAAAAGAGCGCCTGCGCATGTTAGTTATAGGAAAGTTATTTTTGCAAAATCCAGTTCGATATGTAAACCATCATGCCTAGTAACATCCATACCATTGATAAAGTGCCTTTTTATAAAATCCCATTAATTTGAGCCTTGAGGACTTGGTATGCGATTTTATAAGTGAGAGAGTAGCTTGTATAGTGTATTATTGTTGTCGAATCTGTCTGGATAATGAAATCTCTATGCTTCGTGTAGAGTCCAAATCTCTCTTAGTCCCTCTCTACACCTTTCATGAAATACAAGAAGTGACTAGATTTCTTACTCCTCGTAAGCTTATATCTCCATTTCCCTGTCTATCGACCGAGGATTTTATTCAAAGTTTTCTTGCACACAAGTTGAGTTGTTATGTCGAGTCTCACAATGATTGTGTCGCTAGGACCAAACAATTCATAAAATGCATTGTTTTTCGTGGTGGGATTTTGATTTTTTATGCATTCGATGCCATTTTGCATGAGCTTAACCAACAAGACTTTAACTCAGGAATTCTATAGATGCAAATGTTTCTAATTCCACAATTGCAGTGGATTAATGCAGTAGACAGATGATTCCACCTCCAAGCTAGTGGGTCGAATCCTTTAAGACATTTTTTTGTAGATACGAGGCTCCTTCATTGCGCAAGGACAAATAAACAGGGCCTGGATGTCGCTTGGAGCCAAAGTATTGAGGGGGATTGTTATTGTTATTACATAGGCATACATATAGTATATGTGTAGCGATAATGCTTGTATAATAGGCACACAAATCCCATAGCTAAAGGGATCGAAACCCATTAACTTGTAAGGTATGTAACCTTTGAAAAATGAGAGGTTGTTTGAGAGTACCCAACGTTGATTGCAGCCAGAGAAGGCCTTTTTGTAAAGCAGTAACCAACGCATCCCAACATAAGAGGGATCTAGTCCGCCATTGGAGGGCTTCAACAACCCCGCAAAGAATTCAGCCTTGCGTTCCAAATCCTCTTCGTCGCCATGATTTTACAAATTCTCAGGGCCATTTTGGGGTCTGTCCCTAATGGGATGTTTCACCTGCTCTTCCATGCTTACATATTCATTCTGGTATGTCCTGTAATTAATTATTACAGTGAGCAGCTTCGACTCAGTCTCCTGCACTGGATGAGAATGGTGTCCACGTCTTCTTTTGCACTTGATGACATTGTCAACAGAGGGTTGGGCTGAGAAGCCTTGAAAGACCCTTTCTTTTTCAAACTATTTGAATGCTCCAGGTTCTTTCTTTCTTCTTTCTGTATAAAAGTCTATAAAAGGTGCAATAGCTTCATCGAATTCCATTGCATTTGTATTGGGGGCGTTAGAACTTCAAATATTTAGTTCATCGAACATAAATTCGTACTGTCTGCTTGAAAACTCTGAAATCCTGATCTGGGTGTGGGAAAATAGGCATCATTATCTATTAGTACATAATTCACCAACATAGGGTCTTGGATTGAAGGTATTGCACAGGGCAAGAGGATGTCTCATGAACCTTTTCAATCATCAAGCTGGTCCAAATTAAAGCGTTCTTCGACCACATCCACTGTGAGATTAGGCATGGCAGAGGCTTTGATAGCCAACCACTATTGTTCGGTGTGCTCATCACATATTACACGTTTTAAAGACCTTAGTTTGGCTAATTCTTTAGGCAACATCTTCAGTTCAGAGCACTCATTCATGTCCACATCTTTAACTTTGGTAGCTGATCAAATTCCATCGGAAGGTCCTTCAAAGACATGCACAGTGAAATATCAAGAAATTTTAGTTGTTGAAGTTTGCAAATGGAAGGAGGAAGCATTGACAAGCTTGGACATGTAGACAATCTCAACAATCTAAGTGACCTTAAACTCCCCAAGTCATCAGACAACTTTTGGATAAGATGGCAATTAGTGACAGAGAACCTCTCTAGGAAAGTTAAACTGCATAAGTTTCCTGGCAATTCCTTCAAATCGCTACAGTGATCAAAGTTAATTGCTACCAACTTTGGAAACTTTAGGGCTCGTGCCTTATCAAATAGAGTCATATTTCCCAAGCCCTCACATAGATAGACAAACAACTTTTCCAGGCACTCCCAGGTTACAGTACTCGTAAAACGGAGGCACAATCAACTTTTGAAGTAAGACGGACTTGAGCTGGGTAACTGAAGAAACACCTGGCAGCCCATGAAGTATTGCACGCTTTGAAATCTAATTGTAGATGATAAGAACCTTAAGCTTTGGCATGGTATGTAAAAATAAGGGGATTGACATCATATAAGAGTTATGATATCTAGTTGGAAAACGGAAAATTGAGGAATGCGCCTTCAAATCCATGTGATTTACTGTAGGTTCATCTCCAAATCTATTACTGGAGCGAGGTCTTTTGCCGAAATTATTCTGAGCTTCTTGCATTAATTCCACAGAGGAATCATATTTCTTTGACCGGGAGGAGAACAAAATTCCTTCCTGATTGAAATAAATACTAGCAACATTGCAAAAAACAGTGTGATTTACTTTGATCTTATATTATGTTTTTGGCTGTGTAAACAAGGTTGAGATTGGAGCCAATAATGTCTTTAACATCCTACATAGCAGGTTGGTTGGTGATAGCCCCGGCCTTTAATGAGAAACTCATCCTCACACCAGGAGAATTGATTTTCTACGGACTGTGCTTGAAATGGGATATAACTTTGTTTTTACGGATGCATAAATCAAGTGGTTTTAGAATTCATTTCTGCGTTTTGAACTAGATGCAGATTCTCAAAATCGCTTGTGACCATTTCACTGACAGCCGATAGCATTAACCTATGTGAGAGCAAGACTGGACGCATTAACAACTCATATTCTCACTTGAATGTGGCTGATCCTAGACCTGGGCCTACAAAAACACGATCTGGCAGAGCCTAAAGGTTCTCGATGTATGCGAATCCGCATGTGGAATAAGAAGAATACGCTCGCGCAGTTAGAACAAGCAGAGAAGGCGTATATACTGGCAGAATTAACGCCTTCAAAAGGGATAACTGGAGGTGCATGGTACGCAGGCCAAAACTTTGATACAGAGTTCAATAAATTGTTAAGCACCAGTGTTTGCAGGCACTCCCAGGATCTACAGTACTCGTAAAAAGGAGGCACAATCAACTTCTGAAGTAAGACGGACTTGAGCTGGGTAACTGAAAAAAAGCCTTGCAGCCCATGAAGTATTGCACGCTTTGAACTGTAATTGTAGATGATAAGAACCTTAAGCTTTGGCATGGTATGTAAAAATGTTGGAAGACAGTATTCACTTGCAGAAAAGAATAAAGCCAAAGCTTCCACCGCGGGAAAATCTGTTTGACGCCAATCTTTCTCTTCCATCTTCCATTGGACCTATACATCCCAGAAATGTAACAGTAAAAATGTGCACCTTAATAAACTGGAAATTTAGTGAATTGAATTAATAATTATTGAACGTTTAAGCAGAAAGATAAAACAAGTTTCAGGAGTTTGACCTGTATGAATTGAAACAAATTGAGCCCTAGATGTCTGATTTTTTAAGTGTAACCCAGTTTGTGGGAATACTATCCTCCTTGTGAGGCATGAAAAGCCTCTTACCACGAATGACACTATACTGGCTTGCAAGACGCAAGGCTAAATCATGCATTACATCATGTTGAGAAAAAGAAAGTTCACAAGCACAGTGAAATGAGATAGCTAGACTCTTGGTACATCAAAAGCTTGTATTAACCAAAAGAAATGAACTCAAAAACCACTTAATCTGTGGATCGAGATTGAAAAAACTGAAGCGAATGGCACATATATTTTCACAGGTGCTGGAATTGCCCTTCGCCTCCGATTTCCCTTTCAACAGTGAAGAGACAGAAACCGCCTTCAGATCACAAATTACAAGAAACCCTCGAGCCCATAACTCGTACCTCATGCAGATTCGTATCAGCTTGATGACAATCAAGCCATGTGATTTTGGAAACGTGGAACAGGTTGATTAGTTCATATAGCATGGAAAAGTACAGTGAGTACTTCAGTTAAGGATGACAGATGAAAGAAGTGTTAATTAAAGCATTGGAAGAAGTGAAGCTGGCAATAACACTTCAAACCTATGAGCCAATAAAATTGTAACAAATATGCATATTTTTAATTTTAAAATATATGAATACAAACTTCCTAAGTTAAACATTATAATTTCTGAAAAATTTTAAATTCAACCCTAAACTAATATCAAGTCAGCTATGAACTCATCGCTACAGTCCCTGGCCTTCCGGCAGGGACTAATAAAGGCATATCTTTGACATGAGTATGTTGAATCCATTTATAATCACGTTTGCAAGCTTTCTTGTTTATTTAGAAAATTAACATTTCTAACTAAGTTTAATAGTCTTTTGAGTAGATGAATTTATTTCATGTGGGCATCTTATGTTTTAGAAATTGCACAAATCCTTTTACAAACCTAACCTCAAATTCAATCTACTTTCAAATCCATTTGGGTTTAGGATTCTAGAGAAATCAAGATCTTTGTGTTTTAGACCCTGCAAAAGTTTCGTTGTGAACCTACTCAAACTAAAACAACTCTCAGACCATGTCAAGTCCATGGGAAAGACTAAGGTTTAAGTGGCAAGGGTGTTGAGGACACCAACACAAAGCCCTGGTCATCTCAAAAAGTTGACATGTTGTGAGCTGAAAAAGTGACCCATGACTAGCTCACTCCATCAAAGTTTTCTACATACTTTGTCACTAAATTGAAATAGATTGTATTGCATTTAATAAACATTTCAAGTCTAACATCTAGTCGAACTCTGTGTTCTTTGCTTTTTGCAATTGCACAACTTAGTCCCCGAACTGGGCATGTTATTTAATTTCACTTCATAATTTTTTGGGTTTGAGCTTATAGGCAAATTTTCAACCTAAGTTCTCCTAGTACATAACTTTTTTTAGGGAACCGTCGCTAACCAAAGGTAGAGTATATGAGATATTTCAAGTCAAATACAAATGCAAGGAGATTCAAAGGGAGATCCAAGGAGTGCACGAGTCTTACAATTTTTCCAAAAGCATAAGAGTGCCCCATATGAAAAATTACCCAAGTGCCACATCATACATGATGACATCAATGATAGAGGGGAGGGGTCTTGGTAAAAAGGATCTTGCCACATCACCATGTTGAACTTGGCAAAGCATAACTTAAATGGACATGTGGAGGGCTTGAGTGTGCCATGTGCCACTGGCAGGTCGGTACTTGACTAAGAACTAGACTTGAAATCTCATTGAAGCATACTATATAGAATCCTTGGGTGCATAAAACCACACAAATCATATACTTTATGCTATTTTGACTTGCATAAGTTATAGTGTGTATGTGACGATTTTTTTAAACATGATTTGATGGCATTTTTCGAGTTTGTTTGAATGGAAGTAGATGTTTTTTTTTTAACCTATGCTTTTTTATTTCTGCAAGGGACTCATTACAAATGTGACATCTAGTTTAATAAACCTGAACTATAGTGGGCCCCTTGTTGATTCGTCCATGTAGTGGCCAAATGATGTTGATTCATGCCAATGTGGCTTTGATGTGGCTGCTACATGGAGTCCCATGAGTCATTACAATCATTGTAGATTCTATTTTACTCTCACTGCCTTCTTCTTCTCAAGTTTTTATGTCCCCACRGATCTAGACTTCAAAAGATCATTCAATATGGTTTATTAGGTTGTCGRGTCTATTGGGATAAACATATTTAAGGTCCTTTGCATTTTGGGTTGTACAAATCTATGAACAAACCCAACRCACCTTTAATCAAATTAACATGAAGACCTTTCAAGTCCATGAACTAGGGTGTATCCTAGATTCTTTGCATTCCATTCTACATAACTTTCCTAGAKACTCAATGTTTACTTTACTAAATTCAAAATATGCTTTTGAGTCCATGAACCAAGGTCTTGTGGGCACTTTATGTTTTATAAATCTCACAACCCCTTTTATAGACCCAACCTCAAACTCAATCTAGTTTAAAGTCCCTTTGGGTTTGCAATCTCAAACATATTGAGCTCTTTGATTACAGTTTCTCTTGACAATTAAAAAAAATAGTATATACAAGGCTTTAAGACTAAAAAGAATGATATGAACTCGAGCATGACAAAAAGTATATTGCTAAAATAGTGATGGCCATAATGCCACTAGTTGGAAGT
Source organism: Picea mariana (assembly GCA_032191745.1). Lineage (NCBI taxonomy): Eukaryota > Viridiplantae > Streptophyta > Pinopsida > Pinales > Pinaceae > Picea > Picea mariana. Next base: position 49,263 of record JASDQU011311986.1, read on the forward strand.
CCCAAGTCCATAGAAGCATAACAACTAAAAAACAAAGGGCAACAACTTGAACCAAGATGACACTAAGAAGTAATTGTGCTTACATCAGTGGGACATTGGTCATGGTCATCTTGGGCAAGGCCCCAACCAATAACTAAAGTATCAACATCAATCACTACACAAGCTCGTGTCTATCAGTCAAAGGCTTAGAGGCTAGAGTTTTGAAGTGCTTGTCATTCATGGGTAGAGCTAGGGGCCAACACCTCCCACATTATCATTTCTCCCATAACAATTGGTCGGCCTAGTGGCAGGACCTTCTATCACCTCTTTAAGAACCAACCGATGCAAGTTGTCGAGGGTTAAATTAGGGTATTTGCATTTTATATCTTGCACAAGTTCCACTATGTACCCAAAACCAAATTAAAAAAAATTACAAGGCCTTGTAAAGTCCACAAGGAAAGACAAATGACTTTCTTGACAAGGGTAACAAAGCATTAACACATGATTTAACATGGCTTAGCCATGTCTAGCAAGGCCATGTGTTGGAATTTAGAGCAATCACATGTTAGAACTTGGAGTTGATGTCATTGTGGTGGTGTGGCAACCTTTGAGCTTGTTACGTGATCCAAAATTAATGTCCCCTCGTTACCATTGGCACACAGGACCTTGCCTTTCTTTGCAAACCAAAGGTGATTTGAGATTTGTTTTAATTTAATGGTCAAGTATGTGGGGTTCTTAGTATTGTGCAAATCATAAAATGCCCAATCCATCTAGGTTCTTAGACCCAAAAAACTATGAAATGGGATTAATTCAAATGTCAAATTCATTTAAAAAAGTATGAAAAGGACATAAAGTTATTAATTATCCCAAGTTCCATACCTGAAAGGATTATAGATAGACTTAAATAATGTGTTTGGTCTAGTGTTAGAAAAAAAATCAATGAAAAAAGGGGTTCTCCTATTGTGTACGACATATACATGTACCGCATCCTAGTATTAGTATATGTTCTTCCAAAACTATTTACACTAACGTCACCATGGCATTTGGTGCTTTCCAATTGGCTATGTGTATAGCCAACACAGAGTTTGTTGATGTATTTGTGACATGTGTCTTGCTCTCATTAATCTCGTTTTTCTTGATGTTGGAGGTTCTACACCTCGTGTCTTCAAACCCATCCAACTACTTAAATCTGAAAAGTTATGAAATAAAATCAATTTCGGTGTCAAGCCTAATGAGAGAGACATTCACCTAAAAAAAATAAGGGTCAAAGTCCACTTAGTCATCTAGACTTGATATACATGAGGAAATTTAACTCTTCACTTAAGTTTGAAATCCAAGGATATTGAAAATTTACATGAAAAGGGGCGTTGAATGATGACATGCCAATCAATGTGGAGCCAATTAACTCGGTCACATATGACACAATGACCTTGTTCGCTAGATGTTGTTGATGCCAGTCTCCCATGTGTTACCCTCTTATTGGTTCAAGTGTCATGCCACCTTGTATTATTGACATCACCATGTTGACATACACCCTGGGAGATCTTGCATGGAATTTAGTGCTTGAACCTTAAGTTGTTGAGCTAGTATTGTTTATTAACATATTAACATAGTGTTGATGTCATCATGTGTTCAAAGGTGGTCTTGCATTACTTAAGTGTAAGTCCTTGAATCTTCCTAGACTTCGTGGACCCAAATTATTGTACTGCAGAGAATAATCCAACGATGAACCGATCGAAATACTTGTGTAACCCATGAACATCACTATTGAAACACACTCAACTTTGTAGACCTAAAATACTATAGACTGGAACCATGGAAGTGTGTTAGATCCGTGAAATACTTACTCTTCAAGTATCCAAGACACAATTGTCATCCTTTGAAATCCTCTACATGTCATGCGAGTCCATCTCAATGAATGTCATCACAACCATGTGGCACTATTTGATTGGTCCAAGTACCTTTTGTCGAATCTTCTTCGCTGACATCAACATGGTGATGTGGTGCATTATAAGAATGACATGTAGAGCCTTTAGTTTAGTCCATGTCATCGTGGTCCTAACACCCTCATCGAACATGCATTCCTCATGTCAAAGGTGCACCATGTACCATGATTACGTTTTCCTAGGCATATTTTCAGTGTTTGTCTCTTGGCATGTGTAAGTCCTCCAATCTACCTAGTGCTTTTTAGAGTGAGAAACACTATAAAAACCAGTAAGTTTAGCACCTAATCTAAGGACGGATTTGTGAAACATAGTAGATCTCATTTTTTTTAATGTCACTCTGCCATGTTGTAGAATTGCATTGGCTATCAGACCTCAGAGTTGCAATTGTTAATGCCATGACAAATGAGGCGGTGATGGATAAATCAGCATGTGGAGTCTCTAGACTGGTCCATATCATAAGTCCCTTGACACATCGTACATACAAGCATTCAATGTGTCATTCTAAATGTGCGCCACATGGTGCAATTCTATTCCATCGAGCAATTTTTATTGTTTGTGTTTTCCCTTTCATCACTCAAAAAATCTATTAGACCTTTTTTTGGACATGCAATATCATTTAATTCCAACATAATATGGTGTTTATTTTATGGAGACCTTAATGCACTTTAGAAAACATAGAGAGAAAAATTATCCCCTCCAAGTCACATACCCAAAGTACTTTCATAGTTGCCTTGGTTCTATCATGTCAAAATATGATAAAATGTATTCCAATCTCTTTTGGGATTTGGCTCTTGACACCTAGCCAAAATTTCAAAAGTATGCACTTCAAACCATCAAAGTACCCACCACTCATTATTTCCATTGTCACTCTTTTAAGTTCTCACTTAATATGTGCGATGCTAATGTCATGGTGCCATGTGGTAAGATCTAATTGGACAATGTGTCACTCATTAGTCATTTCTCAGGTCATCATTAATGACATGGAAATGGTTTGGTTCACATGTAAAGCATTGGTATTGGTTTAAGTTGCACAAGCTCTATCGGTCCTTGTAAGCACCCTATGTGTCATGCCAGTGGGTGCCACATGGCACAATCTTCTGTCTTTAGGGAGATTATAATCTTGTGTCTTCCTTGGCTCAAGCCATGAAATTTGCTTGACCTACTATGGACCAAAAATATTATTAATACTTGCATAATACACCATTGAGCTCATCGGGATAATTGTGCAACTGAAAAACACAAGGACTCCAAAATTCACTTGGGTATCCAGACCCAAAAAATATAAAGATTGAGTAAAAATACGTGTCAAGTATGGGAAGGAAGTTATGCAACCCCAAAATTGATCTGTAAGGGTAGGCTCATAGCTTGTTTGCTTCACCACAATTGATTCTTGAGAAAGTTATAATCCCTTCCATTTCCTATAAATGCTTTCACGAGAGAAACACAGAGTATTGTAAATTTTTGTTGTGCTTGGATTGCTCTTCTACAAAATGTTCAAACACATAACAACTCAACTTAATGAGGCTTCACTTGCTCTTCTCCTTGAAATGTGCTTATACCATATACACAGTGCTCAATTACATGTTACATTCAATTCCCACCTTACGAAACAATGTTCAATTCCCATTCAATTAAATTTAATGATATGAACACTCTCTTCAAAAAACTAATTATTTATATGAGAATTAGCTTTGGAATAAAACAAGGGGAGCTACAAAGTAACAAGCCCCTACCTTAAGTGGTAGTTTAAATCTCTTGAAAACTTTTGACATCACATCGTTGTATTCAAGTCACTGTTCTCCAAKATTTTGGAGGTGGCTCTGCATGAAATTTCTTGTACTTGCTTTCATTGAATTTTTATTACATGTATGAGGAAAGCTTTTGACATCACATCRTTGTATTCAAGTCACGGTTCTCCAATATTTTGGAGGTGGGGTTCTACATGAAATTAGACATGAGAGAGCTAAGTTCTCTATGAAAGCGAGTGACTTTGAGATAAAACTAATGTTAACGTTTGCAATTTCTACGACAATTAAAATAAAACTATTKGTATCCTCACATATAATTAATGCACTGACATCGATGCTCTAAATGAAAAATGTCCTAGCTTGTAGTTTTCAAACTTTTAAGCCTGCGTAGTTTTTAAAAAATATTTTGAATCACTCCAAAGATTAATATAATATGGACAAAATCCAAATAGATAGAATTAAGAAAAATAAACTCACATAATAAGAATTAAATAAATATATTATTATAAAAAAGATTTCATAAAATTGAGGGTGAATTAACGAAAATGAAGAACAAGACAATACAAACTGCCCAATGGAAAACCACGAGACATATATATCTTTCTATGCTTGAAACATGTCATAAAGCTCCTTGATTCTTGCTTCTTGCTTCTTGCTTCTGCATCCTTTTGGTCTTCGCAGGAGCAGTTCAATATTACTCACATGCTTGCGAGAAATACCCGCAGAACCCATATAATTCCAAAGAGAATAATGACAATCATAGGGTGACCGAAAGAAAATGGTAATGCAAGTAGAGATGAACAAAGTGGGTCCCTCCATAAGAAGATGTTAACGATCATGCAAACAAACATAAGCAGTGGGAAGGGAATGATAATGCAAGTAGAGATGAGAAAAGTGGATCTCCACAACGACTTCCTACATGAAACAAAGATTAACAATTGGAGCTAATATTGCATGAAGAAGAACCGAGGAAAGCATTCATATTGAACCAAAGCGAAGGGTCTTCCCTCCCTTTTTTACTCCTCCTGTATGTCAAATCAAAAGAACCTCCACCGTAAAGGATTGGGATTCGAAAGGATTGGGATACGGGGCTCTCCAAAACTATTCCTTCCAGATTCAATCGATTTCTTTATTTATTTTCTTTGTCGAGAGGATAGGGGCTAGATTGATTGTACAACTGACGTAGTTCTAGGTAGACAACGGGGCTATATTAATGTAAATCAAAATTTGATTCCACAATAATTATATATTTCAAATGATCCAAAGTATGCCTTCTCCTAGCTYGATCTCAACACCAGTATSCMTTCTCCTAGCTSGATMTMAWCAMMARWATGCCTTCTSCTAGCTCGATMTCAACACCAATCCATTGYKRATATAATCAWAWAWATTCTGCTAATATAATMTGCTAATATATATATATATATATATATATATATATATATATATATAATCAAAAAAAWTTGACCCCGGTTATAGAGCCCACCTATCCGGGAATCCATGATTTGAAAATTGGTTAGGCATCGAATGGTTGACGGTCGGTCAGAGTCATGATATAAAAGCATGAGCGTTTGGGAAATTTTTGGAAAAATGACTAAGTAACGAGAAAGAGAGAATAGAGGGMAAAAACGGTCGGACGAGCTTCAAAATAGGGTGACAAGGGCTCCCAAGGAGATRKAAGGCCCCTCCTGTCAAATTGTATATATATTATGCTTCTACTCGTGAAAAMTCARTGCATAGGTTCACTTATTGCCATTAACAACMAAAAAAATGTATTCAACGACGATTTACRGGAGCCCGACCGACCCCCGGGTTGGCGCTATTATAGATCTTGCACTCAAAACTTGTGTCATCTACAGTTCCACTGTATACATCTTGCACCAAAAAATTTCGTGGTTTACAATTTGTCCACATATTGGAACATGGTCTACATTTGGACCATAAATTATCTATTAAGATACATTAATATAAATACAATTTAAATAAATATACTTAAACTTGAACCTGAATTTTTTCCAACTCGTCAATTGGTCCTATATCGTCACATCATGAACCCGACTGACCACAGTTTCTTTCAACACTTAGCCAATTATCTCTCCGCGGGGTTGCGCCTTAGCGCTAACCAAATTTTATGCCCCATGTTCCGTGATATACATGTTGCACACAACACTTCCGTGATATACATTTTGCACCAAACATTTCCATCATTTACAATTTAACCCCATTTTCCAAAATTTACCTTGTAACCTGCTTGGCAGGGACTACGCTGCCACACAACACTTGTTTTATATTGTCATCTCATTAATGCAAGACAAGATTGATATTCCATGCAAGCAGATTAGAGTCGTGGGATAAAAACAAGAATCACTCTAATCGAAATAAGTAAAGATGGAAATTTCATCCACCCCATCAAGTCCAAAGGATGCATTCCATTATGAGATAGGCATGTTCAAACTCTTGGTTAGTTCTATGAATTTGAATAGATGATCTCATCTTCCATAAGGAAGATTCATCAAGAGGATAGACATTCAAAGTATTTTAAAAAACATAAATGATCTTTGAAGTTTATTACATAATTCTTTCAATATGAAAATATCAATTACTAGAGAATAAATTTGACATCAACTTTTGGATCTATTTTAAGGAGACGTTGCCAGAGTCCAAGTATGATATTATTCTCATCATAGAAGAATATATTGTGAGGCTTCTACACAATGCAATTTTCATATGACTACTATTCAATTTCATCACCCTCCAAAATAAACATTGTTGTGTTATTCTTAGAAATTTCGTTCCCAAACTCATCCCACAATGTTTGCAAGTTTTGATGTATTTATCTTCATTATCTTTAGTACATCTATTAGCAAACCAAATGAATTTAATTTTCTTCTCAAGAAGTTTTCTCTTTGATCCAAGAAATTTCCTAAATAAAGCCTCTTGTCACTTCCACTTTTGGCTAACCAAACTCCACTTGTCACTTCCACTTTTGGCTAACCAAACTCCAACTTGGAATTTGCTAACACATAATTCCAAGGAATATAATGCATTTGGTCGTGCCAAATACAACTTTGACTTGTATTTAAATTCATTATCTTGGTCAACATTTTCAAGTTCTTTCTTTCCCTTTTGGGAGGCTCTCCGGCTAAATAAAAAAATATTCCAGATATATTATCAACAACACATTCTTATGCACAAAGAAAGGGTGTGTCATATATTACATAACACAATTTTCTATAGATTTCGAAGGGAATCGAAAATAGTCATTATAGATTGATGAATCCTTTAGGAGGATGTTGTTAGTCAAGTAGATGTAAGCCGAATTGGATGTAGGGTTGTTCTTGTGTAAAGCAAGAGAGTATGATGGCGATTGTGTCTTAGGTGTAGACCTAGGTTAGTCATGTAGCTCTTTATTCAACGAATGAATAAGACAACAAGAGAGAAAAATGCTCAAGGAATATGGTTTTGAGTTTCTAGGGTAAAATCTCTATATATTGTATGTGATTGTCATTTATTTATTTTTTAAATTTATCTTCTCTTTCGTGGTTGGTTTAGTATGAGTCTTTATTTCTCATCACATTGGACTAATTTGATAAGAATAGATTGGTGATCAGTCACAATGATCTAGTGAGTTATGATTTGAATTCCATGTTAGGTTGGAATATTTATTTGTTTAAATGTTTTAACATGAAATTATCTATTTCTTTATTAGTCCCTACAGTAGACCAGAACTATAGCAACGAGTTAATTTCTAATCATATATCAGTTACTCTTTGACTTTTAAAAATTTATATATTGTCTAAAATTTTATATAATAATTTGTATATTTTAATTAAATAATAAATAATATTTATGTTGATTTTCATTGGATATAAATTTTAGAATCTTATTGCAAACTTGACTGCAAAGATTTATTAGAATTAAATAATTTGTCAGTGATATACGCTCTTTGACAAGCTGACGAAGGAGACTTTATTGGTGTGGTGTCATTCAGCTCCGGGGAGTCGTTCATTTCCAATGAAGTTACATCACCGTCAGTCATAATATTTATTATTTTACGGATTAAAATCACTAGACAAGGATCCCATGCTATCGTGCACCCTTTAACGTGTTTAAATAATTCATAAATTAATGTCCCAGTGCCAACCCATCAATGGTTACTAAATCAAAGGTTACAAAATTAAAAAAACGGTGCTACGTCCAATGATAGAGAATACGTAAGTGTACGTTTTATTTATTATTTATGAAAAAGACACCGTTTGTGTCATAAATGACAAAGCAAAAAGAAAATGGTGGATTGCAGCAAGCCCCTCCACAACTGTACATGGTTTGAATATTGATTACAACTCCACTTGTACATGGGATTTAGTTACGAGGATATTAAAAAAATATTTTTCAAGTAACTTGAAATTTAAGAAACAACCGCAAATACAATCAAAATTAATAATATTTTAATGTTTGGATAAGTGAAAAAAACAATAGAAATATGTTTTTTTTTGGTAAATTATTTTAAATAAGTAAATAAATAAAGAAGAAAACATTATTTAATATTTATAGACGGACATTAATTTCTGTATTTTAGTCTTTTTTCTGTTTAGCTTGATGATGAATTTTTCCAATTTCTCCACTGTTTTTTAGCTGAATAAATTATTCCAAAAGTTAATTGTCAAAATACTTACAATTAAAAAAATTCATTTTGAAAAGAATAACCAGATTTAACTTGAGATCTTTTTTTTTTTACATAAACCACCTACTCGCATCATGCCATCCACACATAGTTTCCATTCTTACTATTCTAATCCCCATGGAAAGCAAAATACAAGAATTTTTTTGATTATATATATATATATATATATATATATAATATTTTCTAGTTTTAAATTTTTAAATTTGTATGTTGTTTACATTATAATAGAATGCTTAAAGAAAGCTTTGTCTATGAAAATAAATTTTTTCATGTCAATTAGGCAACAATACGGAGCTGTAGATTATCTGATAGTGACGGGTTTTGACTGTAATATAAAAAATATTATTATATTATAAAATGCACGGATCTTAAAATTTTGTAATGCTAATGTTGACACTTTACACTTAATTCATATAATTTGCAGATGTGATTATGGAGTGGTAGTTGAAAATCTAGGTAGCCGTAAAAATTAGAATAATGAGTTAAAATAGAAAAGAGATCCCAAACATCGAATATTTTTACAACACCAAGAGGCTATCCAACGCGGCCAAAATCCCATCCTTTAAACTCCTAGAGTGCTTTAAAAGAAGATTGCAATTGCAACGAACCATTGGTAAAAAGACATTTGATTATGCTAAAAGACCTACTCATAGATTTAATGGATAATAATGGGTGAGTTTTCTTAATAATTACATGTATTCTGGTATGGGTTCTTATCGTGTGAAAATAGTAAAAATGCATTTGATAATGGTAAAAAGGCATTTGATTATGCCGAAAGATCTACTCACATATTCAATGGAAAGTCATTGGTAAGTTTTTTTAATAATTACATGTATTCTGGTATGGGTTCTTACTGTTTAACAATTGTTTCAAAAATAATATATTCTTTTACTTGTAAAAATCAAATATGTATTTTTAATTGTTTTTTTTTTAAGTAAGAGTATGATATATTAAGTACTTTCAAAAGACTGGTGAAAGTGTCAGATTATATCCATAGACAGTATGGCTTCACTGGACTGCCCCAACAGAGGGGAAACCAGTCCAGTCAGCCTTAGAAGTTTGCTAAACAGTTCTAGGACTAAACAGAGAGTAAGTATGAGCATGACTGCAAAAGAAAACTAACTAGGATTGACAAAATTTGCCTTTGAAACACAATTAGACACCTGGCTCCACTAAGTAGGTGAGTCCCGAGTCCCAAATCATCTCAGTATTTACTCTATCCATCGCTCGCTCGGCCACTGGCGCCTCCATCTGCTGTTGTTGGCTCGTTGAAGCGATGCATGTCGTCCCCGCTCTGTCTGCGCTTTGCTTTGTGGTGTTGCCAAGTTGAGTCGTTGCATGGGGCACTTCCGCCGAGGAGTCTCCACCCGGGTGAGAGGGAAAGGACGCGCTCATGGAAGCCAAGAGCTGGAGGAGCGTCGTCACCTTGGCGTTAGTGGAATTTACGCGGAAGTGGAGGTCGTCTATCTCCTTTCTTAACTCGAACACCAGGTCGTAAATGTTGTCAAGATTATCCCGGAGCTGCACTCCCGTGTTGGAAACGGGAGCCTGATGCGCATAATTGCCTGGTCTGCGGGGAGAAGGGGGGTCTTCTGCAGAGTGTCGGGGTGGATTCGCAGTGAGGAGGATGCCAGGTAGCGGTTCTGCTGGGGCGGGGTCCGGAAGCGGAGGTGGATTGGCTAACCAGGGTACCATAGTCCTGGTATATGGCTGCGAGGCAGGAGGCGAGAGGGATGGCCTTCGGGGCCTCCAGGGGGAGCCCCGTCGCGGCTTCCCTCGTTCACGAGGCATTGAAACAAGATGAGGGATGAGGTAGGCCGACTCGCAGGAGGCATGGAGGCTATGAGAGCAAACAAGGTGCACCAGGGAGTGAGTGAAGTTCGCCCAAGAGCACGCAGGGGAATGCTCACCACCCCTGGTGTGGAGACTATGCACTGAGCAAACAAATGATAATCCCATCTGCACGATAGTAATGATATGGAGAACCCAAGAGAGCAGAAGCTCACAAACCTTTATTGCGCGCGTACAAACCTTAATGGCTGGCTGCATCAAATTAATACTGGAGGGCGGTGATGGGTTCCGGCACAGGCATATCACGTGGCCTCGTGCTCGATGGCCTGATGCCAACCTCCTCCGTATGCCCCATGGCCAGCGATAACACCCCATCCGTGGGGTTGTCTGCTTCAGCAGCTCTGCGAATACACCGTTGGAGGATGGGGTGATCCGAGTCCCTGCTGGAGTTGCAGAGAAGATTTGGTCCACTCCAAGTGGTGCCTAAGTTGGCTAGCTCGTCTGCCACTTGATTCGCTTTCCGTCTGATGTGGGAGGGGATGATGGCTTGATCTGGCTGTAGTAAATCAGAGAGAATTTGAAGCCCGAGGGAGAGTCTCTAGCTGGGCGCCAATCTGTCCGTATGCACCCCATTAAGCATTCAGCTCAAGATGTTGATTATGAGTTGAGAGTCCCCTTCGGCTATAAGCTTAGTAAATCCATTGTCGCGGGCTATTCAGAGTCCATTGAGGAGACCCCAAAGCTCTGCATTGTTGTTTGTTGAGTGCCCCAGGGAACCTGCGCTTATGATCAAGATGTGTCCTCGATGATCTTGGAAGACTATCCCGTAGCCGGCAGCTCCAGGGTTGCCTTTCGAGGCTCCGTCGAAGTTAAGCTTGATGTAGCCTTCCGGAGGAGGAGACCAATAAGATGGACTGTTGAACATGGGTTGGCTGGTGATGTGTGACGTTAGGGGGGGATGTAGCGCCCATTGTTGTAAGATGCGGTATTCAGAGGGCGCTACATTGCTATCTGCCTCAGACCATTGTTGAATGTTGATCGTCTCCCGGATATTATTGCAACATAGGTGCCAGCATTGCTGCCACGGAAGGGATTTATCCTTGAAGATTCTTCTGTTCCGCTCTTTCCAAGTCTGCCAGAGGATAAAGCCTGGAATGAGTTGCCAGATGTGGTTTAAGATGGGAGAATGGAAGGCCTCATCCCTCCAGTTCGTGATCGTTTCCTGGATGCTGTCCCTGTTCCGATCAGAGGTGCGCATGACTTGTGCCGCCTGGTCCCAAACCTGAGCGGTGAAGGGGCAAGTATTGAGGAGATGATTCAGGGTTTCCTCTGCTTTGCCACAAAGAACACAGAGTGAGGGTCCCACAAAGCCTCGTTTCATTAGGTTATCCCATGTCAGAGTGCTAGAATGGAGAACTAGCCAGAGGAAAAGAGTAAGCTTTGGCCAATGCTTAAGATTCCACAGTTTCTGCCAGGCTGTCGAGTTTGGGATGGGGTCCGTTACTGCTTTGAGTAGGTAGGCCTCCTGTGTACTGAAAGTGCCTTGCGGTCGATGTCCCCATCTGAGGATATCGCTCCCCTCATTTTTGGGTATTTTCCTTGTTACCATCTCTTTTTGCCAAGGTTCCAGGTCCACTTGTGCTCCTAAATTGAGGCGCCCTCTGTCCAGGCACCAGCGTCGCCATGTGTTCTCCGGGGGGGATTCCTGCCAATAGTCAGCGACACTTGTGAGGCCCATTTGCATAGCTTGGGCGCAGATATCTCGGGCCCAATCCTCCTTAGCCAAGACTGGCCATTGCTGCCAGGAGTCATGCCAGAAAAGCGCTGTCCTGCCATTCCTGATCTCCCAGAAAGCATGTCGGGTTACTAGTTGTCTGTTCTGTTTGGCCGCAGTCCAAATTAGGGAGCCCGGGTCGTCCCCATTCCATCTAATAAGGTCTCTCTCTGCTATATTTGGGGTGTATTTCTTCCTCCATAGCTTGGCCCAGAGATCCTTGGGATGTTTTAACCAGCGCCACCAGATTTTGGCACTGAGGATCTTATTCATTATGAAGGGGTCCTTTAAGCCTAGGCCGCCTTGTGCTTTTGGGCAACACAATTTGTCCCAGCTAACCAGCGCCATCTTCTTCCCTGAGTTGACGCCGTGCCACAAGAAGGTTCTTTGAAAATTTTTGATGGCGGAGAGGACGAATCTCGGTGCTGCTAGAGCTGAGAAATGGTAGATCGGGAGTGACTGGAGAACAGAGTGGAGTAGAGTAAGACGACTTGGAAAGTTTAAGACTCTGAAGGTCCAGGAAGAAATCCTTTTGGAGAAGGAGGCGAGCAGTTGCTCCCAAGAAGAGTTTCGGAGGCCATTATCAATGAGGGGGATTCCCAAGTATTTGGACGGAAGGGAGCTTCGACTAAAACCTAAGATCGCAGAGATATGACGCTGGACAGGTGGGGGTGTATTGAAAAAGAAGATTTGAGACTTACCCCTGTTGCAATCCAGGCCTGAGGCCTTTGAGAAGGAGTTGAGAATTTCTTGGATAGCATTGGCCTCACGGGCCGTTGGGTTGCCCATCAGGAGAGTATCGTCCACAAACTGGTTGTGCGAGATAGGTGGGGTGATACTGTGCAGGGGGAGACCGGTCAACAAGTTGTTTTCCACTGCTGCGTGTATTGATCGGCTGAGACCTTCCACCAGAATGATGAACAAGAAGGGAGAGAGAGGATCTCCTTGTCTGATTCCTCTGGAAGGGGAGAAAGGACGGGATGGGACACCATTCACAAGCAAAGAGAAGAAGGCTGTAGAGGTAAGATTCATGATCCATTTTACCCAGCTCTGATCAAAGCCAAAGGCTAAGAGCATTTCTTGCATGAAGTTCCAGCTTATTTTGTCAAACGCTTTAGAAAGTTCGAGTTTGAGAAGCATACCTGGAGTCTTGGTCTTTTGTAGAGAATGGATTACTTCATGAGCCAAGATGACGTTGTCCAAGATTTGTCTGCCCTCTACATACCCCGATTGCTCTGGGGATATGATTGTTGGTAAGATAGATTTGAGCCTACGGGCTATGACTTTTGTAAGAAGCTTGTAGATGACATTACACAAAGCTATTGGTCTAAATTGCTGAGGATGGTGTGCATTTCCTTCCTTGGGAATTAAGGTGAGGAAAGTAGCGTTGAGGGCTTGGAGGACCTGACCAGTAGCCCTGGAGTCTTCCAGAATTTCCCACACTTCCATCCTGGTCATTGGCCAGCAATGATGAAAGAAATCGCTTGTGAACCCATCCGGTCCCGGTGCCTTGCATTTGGGCGTGTGCTGAAGCGCCTCGTCCACCTCCTCAATCGTAATAGGACGGAGCAGTGCTGAGTTCTGTTCCTGCGTGACTAAGGAGGGCACGTTTCTTGTGATTTTGTTTATGGCCTCACTTCTATCCGGGAGGGGCTTGCTGAGGAGATTTTGAAAGTAGTCTATCAGGGCTGTCTCCATGTCCTCATGTGAGGTAATGGACTCTCCTTCGTCTGAGATAAGATGCATAATTTTATTGGAGTGCCGTCTTTGGATGACAGTCCTGTGAAAGAATTTTGTGTTACGATCTCCCTCCTTGAGCCATTAGATGCGCGATTTCTGCTTCCAAAGAATTTCCTCTTGTCTTCTCTTGTCTTCGAGCTGTTGGGTTACTTCCATTTCCTAGTTTTTGAGTTCAGTAGTTAACCCATGCTGCCTGATTCGATATTGAATCTCGCCTAATTGTTCCCTCAACTTTTTCTGGGCATCGAAGATATTTCCAAAGGTGTGCTGGTTCCAGTGCTTAAGGATGTGCTTGAGGTTTTTTAATTTTTGTTGGAATCTGAACATTTTGGAGCCTCGTTGGACTTCAGCCTCCTTCCACCAGTTTTGTATGTTGGCCTAGAAATCCGGATGATCCAACTAGAACTGCTCGAATCTGAAAGGTTTCTTACCAGTTGTTGCCGGGACGTCCACCCATAGCTGTATGGGCTAGTGGTCTGAGCCGGGGAGATTGAGAATGGTAGCTTCCATGGTTGTTCCCTCCAGCATGAGGGATTCAGAGATGAAGAAGTGATCCAGCTTGCATGCGATTTGATGTGTCCCTGTTCTTCTGTTTGACCAGGTGTGAGTGCCGTTGCTAGTTTCCATGTCCACAAGGTGAAGATCATCAATGAGATTGTTGAAGAGCTCAGAGTCTCGTTCCAGTCGTCTGGAGCCGCCTTTCTTTTCCTCCAGACTGCGAATGAAATCTGGCCTGTCCCTCGGATTGGCTGGACCGTATACATTGGTCAGGCATCCAGGCCTGTTTGAGCCTATGCATCTATAAACCGCTGTGATGGACCATTTCGTGGCAAAGAAGTTTTCCATAGTCTACGGAGGCCGCCCTCCCTTGCCTCCAACAAAATGGAAGGAGCCGATCTATGTCTTCTGACGAGCATTTTGTTTCCTGTAGCATGACGATGTTCAGTTTTTCTGTCATAATCATATCCCGTAGCACTTTCTGCTTGCTACGTCCGTTGAGACCTCTAATATTCCAAGAGATGATCTTCATACTGACGGAGGGGTATGGAGCGGGGGAAAACTATCCGAGATCGGATGGATTTGTCCCGAGTTTACCATATAGTTCCCTATTTCCTGTATGAGCTTGTTAGTGGATTTCCGTCCTCTCTTTTTTTCATCTTTCTGAGCTTTACCTGGGTTTTTTTGTTGTGTGCTCTGGATTCCTAAGGCCTTACTGGCTCGCGCTGTTGATCCGGCTGAAGAGTTGAGAAAAACCTTGTGAACTTTTCTTAGTTGGTCTCTGGGAATGGTATAAAGTTTTTGGTGTCTGTACGCGTGCTCCAGGTGCTCCAAGTCCACTCCAGCTAAGTCATTTTCTTCCAGCTCCATCTCGACATCGCCTTCCTCTGTCTCCTGTGGCTCCTGTGTGCTCGGAACTCCACTTGGATGCAGGGGATCAGGTTCCTTGCCCTGCTGAGAGGTGCCCGTTTCTGCACCCAGATCGTGGGGCTCCAGATTCATGGGGGGCGCGCTTTGGGTCACAGTGGTGGGCATGTGCTCTGGTTGGTCTTGTAATACGACAAACTTGTTACGGGTAGATGGATCTTTGCTTATTTGGGTAGGTTGTCTCTTTCCTCCTGGACGCCTTTTCCCAGCTTGCTGTACAAAGCCATCTTTATCTTTGCCTTCCTTGTCCTTGCCATTTTNTCGTGGGGCTCCAGATTCATGGGGGGCGCGCTTTGGGTCACAGTGGTGGGCATGTGCTCTGGTTGGTCTTGTAATACGACAAACTTGTTACGGGTAGATGGATCTTTGCTTATTTGGGCAGGTTGTCTCTTTCCTCCTGGACGCCTTTTCCCAGCTTGCTGTACAAAACCATCTTTATCTTTGCCTTCCTTGTCCTTGCCATTTTCTGGGGATCCATCTTTCTGGACCACATTGAGGGGGCATTCCCGGAATAGATGACCGTGTTCATGGCACTTCCTGCACCGGAACGGGACGTGTTCGTAGTCAATGGTTTGGACCCAATCTTCATCGTGATATTCCAATACGATGGAACCTGGGAGTGGTTTAGCAATGTTCAGGTAGACACATATTCGTGCATATGAGGTGTAGCGTCTCTGCTTGGTGGCTTCCGAGGATTTAACATAAATGCCAATGGTATTGCCTATGCCT
>JASDQU011311986.1:67244-79099 GCA_032191745.1 Picea mariana
ATGAACAGGAAGGGAGAGAGAGGATCTCCTTGTCTGATTCCTCTGGAAGGGGAGAAAGGACAGGATGGGACACCATTCACAAGCAAAGAGAAGAAGGCTGTAGAGGTAAGATTCATGATCCATTTTACCCAACTCTGATCAAAGCCAAAGGCTAAGAGAATTTCTTGCATGAAGTTCCAGCTTATTTTGTCAAACGCTTTAGAAAGGTCGAGTTTGAGAAGCATACCTGGAGTCTTGGTCTTTTGTAAAGAATGGATTATTTCATGAGCCAAGATGACGTTGTCCAAGATTTGTCTGCCCTCTACATACCCCGATTGCTCTGGGGATATGATTGTTGGTAAGATAGATTTGAGCCTACGGGCTATGACTTTTGTAAGAAGCTTGTAGATGACATTACACAAAGCTATTGGTCTAAATTGTTGAGGATGGTGTGCATTTCCTTCCTTGGGAATTAAGGTGAGGAAAGTAGCGTTGAGGGCTTGGAGGACCTCACCAGTAGCCCTGGAGTCTTCCAGAATTTCCCACACTTCCGTCCTGTTCATTGGCCAACAATGATGAAAGAAATTGCTTGTGAACCCATCCGGTCCCAGTGCCTTGCATTTGGGCGTGTGCTGAAGCGCCTCGTCCACCTCCTCAATCGTAATAGGACGGAGCAATGCTGAGTTATGTTCCTGCATGACTAAGGAGGGCACGTTTATTTTGATTTTGTTTATGGCCTCACTTCTATCCGGGAGGGGCTCACTGAGGAGATTTTGAAAGTAGTCTATCAGGGCTGTCTCCATGTCCTCATGTGAGGTAATGGACTCTCCTTCGTCTGAGATAAGATGCGTAATCTTATTGGAGTGTCGTCTTTGGATGACAGTCCTATGAAATAATTTTGTGTTACGATCTCCCTCCTTGAGCCACTGGATGCGCGATTTCTGCTTCCAAAGAATTTCCTCTTGTCTTCTCCTGTCTTCGAGATGTTGGGTTACCTCCATTTCCTGGTTTTTGAGTTCAGTAGTTAACCCATGGTGCCTGATTCGATATTGAATCTCGCCTAATTGTTCCCTCAGCTTTTTCTAGGCATCGAAGATATTTCCAAAGGTGTGCTGGTTCCAGTGCTTAAGGATGTGCTTGAGGTTTTTTAATTTTTGTTGGAATCTGAACATTTTGGAGCCTCGCTGGACTTCAGCCACCTTCCACCAGTTTTGTATGTTGGCCTGGAAATCCGGATGATCCAACCAGAACTGCTCGAATCTGAAAGGTTTCTTACCCGTGGTTGTCGGGACGTCCACCCATAGCTGTATGGGCCAGTGGTCTGAGCCGGGGAGATTGAGAATGGTAGCTTCCATGGTTGTTCCCTCCAGCATGAGGGATTCAGAGATGAAGAAGCGATCCAGCTTGCAGGTGATTTGATGTGTCCCTATTCTTCTGTTTGACCAGGTGTGAGTGTCGTTGCTAGTTTCCATGTCCACAAGGTGAAGATCATCAATGAGATTGTTGAAGGGCTCAGAGTCTCGTTCCAGTCGTCTGGAGCCGCCTTTCTTTTCCTCCAGACCGCGAATGATGTTAAAGTCTCCCCCAATCAACCAGTTATTGTGTTGTTTTAGAATATATGCGTTATGCAGGCTGTGAAGGAAATCTAGCCTGTCCCTCGGATTGGCTGGACCGTATACATTGGTCAAGCATCCAGGCCTGTTTGAGCCTATGCATCTATAAACCGCTGTGATGGACCATTTCGTGGCAAAGAAGTTTTCCATAATCACCTCATTGGTGTTCTAGAGGATGGTTAAGCCCCCGGCGGTGCCCAGGGCGTCTACGGAGGCCGCCCTCCCTTGCCTCCAGCAAAATGGAAGGAGCCGATCTATGTCTTCTGACGAGCATTTTGTTTCCTGTAGCATGACGATGTTCGGTTTTTCTGTCATAATTATATCCCGTAGCACTTTTTGCTTGCTACGTCCGTTGAGACCTCTAATATTCCAAGAGATGATCTTCATACTGACGGAGGGGTATGGAGCGGGGGAAAACTATCCGAGATCAGATGGATTTGTCCCGAGTTTACCATATAGTTCCCTATTTCCGGTATGAGCTTGTTAGTGGATTTACGTCCTCTCTTTTTTTCATCTTTCTGAGCTTTACCTGGTTTTTTTTGTTGTGTGCTCTAGATTCCTAAGGCCTTACTGGCTCGCGCTGTTGATCCGGCTGAAGAGTTGAGAAAAACCTTGTGAACTTTTCTTAGTTGGTCTCTAGGAATGGTATAAAGTTTTTGGTGTCTGTACGCGTGCTCCAGGTGCTCCAAGTCCACTCCAGCTAAGTCATTTTCTTCCAGCTCCATCTCGGCATCGCCTTCCTCTGTCCCCTGTGGCTCCTGTGTGCTTGGAACTCCACTTGGATGCAGGGGATCAAGTTCCTTGCCCTGCTGAGAGGTGCCTGTTTCTGCACCCAGATCGTGGGGCTCCAGATTCATGGGGCGCGCGCTTTGGGTCACAGTGGTGGGCATGTGCTCTGGTTGGTCTTGTAATATGGAAAACTTGTTACGGGTAGATGGATCTTTGCTTATTTGGGCAAGTTGTCTCTTTCCTCCTGGACGCCTTTTCCCAACTTGTTGTACAAAGCCATCTTTATCTTTGCCTTCCTTGTCCTTGCCATTTTCTGGGGATCCATCTTTCTGGACCACATTGAGGGGGCATTCCCGGAATAGATGACCATGTTCATGGCACTTCCTGCACCGGAACGGGATGTGTTCGTAGTCAATGGTTTGGACCCAATCTTCATCGTGATATTCCAATACGATGGAACCTGGGAGTGGTTTAGCAATGTTCAGGTAGACACATATTCGTGCATATGAGGTGTAGTGTCTCTGCTTGGTGGCTTCCGAGGATTTAACATAAATGCCAATGGTATTGCCTATGCCTGCCAGGACTTCTTCCAGCCAGAACTCTTGTGGTAGAGAGTAAAGTCGGATCCATACTGGTGCATGAGCAAAGTCCTCTTTCTCCGGGCTGAACTTTTCGGTCCAGAACCGCAAGAAGAGACCGGCAGAGTTGAAAAAATATGGCCCCCCATCAAAGATACGGTTACGATCCTCAAGGTTATGAAATATGATTGTAAAAAACCCCTTGGAACCCAGTTGCAACTCATAAT
This sequence comes from Picea mariana, assembly GCA_032191745.1. Taxonomy (NCBI): domain Eukaryota; kingdom Viridiplantae; phylum Streptophyta; class Pinopsida; order Pinales; family Pinaceae; genus Picea; species Picea mariana. The sequence goes on from JASDQU011311986.1 coordinate 70,371, forward strand.
KTCCTTTTGGCTTCCACCAGTACTGGATCCATTTAATCAGATCCTTCTCGACAGGCCAAAGCCCCAGAAATTTCCCAACTAAGGCGTAATCCCTCATGTACTGCTTTTGTTCTTCTATTCTTGGTGAGCTAATAACATATTTTGGAGCTTGTGGTGCTTGTGGAATGCACTTACCAGGTAACCAAGGAGCTATTGAAGAAGAGGAAGAGGAGCTGATCTCCTTCGCTGGGTCGATATCCATGTCACGATCCTTAAAGGTGCCTTCCTCCATCAGTTTTGAGCGCAGGTTGGGCGGTGGCTCAAATGCCGGTCGTTTTAGTTCCTCTGTTGTATTTCCATTTGCCGTGACACGGCTGTAGGAGGCGCCCGATGGCCCTCCCTCCTTGCGCGACATGAGCCCCAATGGGGCTGTAGCCGGACCCCGCGCGGCGCAGGGCAGCTGCAGAAACCCTAGTACGCGATTCAGAGAGCTGCAGAAACCCTAGTTCGCTACCGTATTTTCCTCAAACTGAGCGACTAGTTTGTTTGATTTCTTGGGGAAAATGATTAATATTGAGGAACTACATCACTTAAATTTAATTTTAAAATCTCCCCTGTACATTTCTTCTTTTGGAAGAGGATTCGTAAACGTCACAATATCACTTACGGAGTTGTATGTGAATTATGTGTCCAATAAATTAACAAAATGCTTCTTTATTTTTTGGTGTGGAATTTGTACCAAAGTGTACCATGCCCATGAACTTTCATTCTCACATCCACTTAAAAAACGCTTCTTTGTTTTTTGGTGTGGAATCTATGCCAAATGTACCACACCCACGAATTTTCATTCTCACGTCCACTATTACAACACAATTGAGTTCAAGGTTTTTCGATTTTGAATGTATATCTAATCCGTGGATTGCACCTCCAAATTAGAGCATGTTGATAAGTCCAATAGGAGAAAAAGAGATATTGGAACAAAATAAATTATTAAGGTTGTTAGAAAACTAATCATTAAAATTACACCAAAAGGCAAGTTATGAACTTCTGAATTAAACTATGTAGTCACATACATCTTACACAAACTATAAATTAAACATTGTTCTATCATTCCTCTTAACTTGATATGAGTTGTTATGCAAAGTTCAAACGTATGTACTTTCAATATAATAGGTATTGCAACACCCTTTGAAACTCAAACAAGATCTCGTGTAAGAAGAAATAATGCATGTTTAGGGAGTTCATTCACCACATGTACAAGAAAAAATGTAATACTATGTTTTCCCCCATAATTGTACTGTAATTATGTTTAGGACTCCATATGATGTGATAATGAAGCATATAATTATGTTTTGATTAATGAAGACATCAGGTAATTGACTGAGAGGGAAAATCCTTGAAAGTACTAGCCATTATATCACATGTGAAATTGATTAAGTGCACTGGTGAGGTGGAGCTGAGATGTTTTGGTGAAGAAAATAGAAAGCTTGCTTAGCAAGACAACTAATACTTGTAAACATAAATGCACACCTACCAACGTACACCGGCATGGAGCCATGTGACCAATTATGGAAGACTAGATTGGTGGTTGAGACAATTATTACTGCTGTCATATCTAATCTCTTGAAGAGGTAAGGGTCAACTAAAAAATCTAACAGAAACACATCACTTGGATTGCCCCTTCAAAATTTGGATCCCTGACTAGAGGTCACTTCTGAAAGAAGCCATGGGAATCCCAAGGATTGGAGGAGGAAGAGACCAAAGGTGGAAAAACATCACCAAGGGGGAGCAAGATGACAGATGCGTGAGAGACACACAGAGAGAGAGAGAGAGAGAGAGAGAGAGAGAGAGAGAGAGAGAGAGAGAAATAAGAGAAATAAGCATAGACAAGACACAAAATAGTTGGTCACCAGGAGGGGTATTAGGAGAGAACAGACACATGCATTGGTCCAGGTAGATATCGGTGGCCACCAACCTCTTTCAACTGGCTCACTTACAGATTTCATCTTGACTGTTTTTTGCTAGCTTTTAGGGTCCTAAACTCCCGGGGTCATTTTGAGGCCCTAAACAACGTTTTTTGGGCCCGTCACAATCACATTGTAAACAAAGTTAGAGTGTGATGACATAATGTGTATTCCTTAGATAGACCTTTCCAACGAGCTATCGTGCACCTAAAACAGAGATTGTATGCAAAAGTTATGACCCCGGGAAGTTGATGTACTAACTTACCCCAACGGGGCCCACATGAATTTTGGTGCTTCATATCCTATGGTTAGGTTTTTGGATGTCTAGGGTTTTGGAATTCATGTTTGATGTAAAAAGGCATTTGGAGCCTCATTGTACTCATTTTATTGCGAATGAGCGCAATCATCACATCTCTTCTCAGATATAAGCCGCCACCATTCTAGCAAAAGCTTAATTCAGTCTGCATTTTACAGTTTCAACATATTTTTGTATTAATAGAAGCCAAGTTTTATTGTATCTATGTTATTGTTCATTAAATCTCTGTGTTAATAATATAGATCTGTATTCATTTCATTATGCTCATAAAATTCGGATCATGCAGTGTATAGAGGAGAATACTATAAGGAAGAGTAAGTGAGTGACAAGCTCACAGGCTAAGGGTGCAATGAACAAAGATGTTCATTAGTGTAGATTGAAGAGAAGAAGAAAGTGGAGAGCTTTCCTTGAATAAAATAGGAATTTCATCCAATTTAATGATGATCACCTTGAAATAGAGAAGAAACGAATCCAAACTGGAGCGATGAAGGGCCACAACTTGGTACTTGCTAGACATAAACCAACAAAGGTAAGGGGATGTCGTCGAGGGATTGTATAATAGAGAAGGGGCTCCCTTGTGTAGAGGAAATCTGGTTGATAAACTACATGATAAACATGTGGAAGCCCTGACTTCAATGGGAAGGGGACAACTTATGTTGTTGTCAGTGGAGGAAGGACAGTAACCTTCATGGATCATCCTGAGTTGGAAAGCAATTGAATCATTCCCTTTTGATAACATGGCTTGGCACGGGGGTGGCATACTGTAGGAAGGAACTCTACATTATGGCCTAACATTGGGAGGAAAGGCATCATCTCTCAATCAGTTACATGTTCATATTTTCCTTGAACATTTAAGTGTCTAACTTGCCTTGTTTGAAGCTTGATAATGATGTAAATGTGTGGTTTTCTGGCTTAATGGGAAAACATGAATGCAAGTAAATGATGAATTGAACTTCTGTGTAAAATGGAATGTGCTTGTTTGTCTTCACTATATGAATTTGTTAACTCGTGAAGTTAATTCAAGTGGGGTGGTCTGTATTCTTGAAAATCTTGAAGCTTAGAATGAAAGTTTGTAAGAGATGGACAAAATCTCCATTTGGGAAGGGACAGGAGTACCCTGGAAAATTGGGAAAGCCCTGTGTAGGTTGGGGAACCTTAAGCACTGAAGGAATTTACCATTTTTTAGTGGAAAACTTATAATATATGAAATTCTACATCCAATTCGTAATGGAAGGCCTTAACTGGTTTAAACCTGAAATCCCAAAGCTCTTAAAAGTTTGGTAGAACCTTAAAAAAAAAGCTAGAGGAAAAACTCTGAAAGGTTTAAGTATGGAATCAAATTGTTACCTTGGAGGAAACCAACGTTTTAAGTTGGGTGGGTTCACATTCATTGATTCGACGAAGTGAGTAGATCCAGACTATTGGTCAGATAGTGACACCTTTGGAGTAACTAAAGTAAGGTTGTATTTGAACTTTGATGGGGAGAGGCTCGAATCGACGAGGACCATCGATCTATTGAAGAGTGATTAGGGAAAATTATGGACCATTGGATCCATTAAGGAGATTTTTTCGTCGGAGGTCCGAAAGGAGAGATGAAACAGGAGTTCGACGATAAGAATTCAGAGAACTATAGATCAACTAAGAGGTGTTCTGTGATAATCTAGCTATTGGATCTAGTAATAATCGCTCCAAGCAGGAGGATTTTAAACCATGGCAGGAAATATGACTAAACCTCGAAGATCACAGTGTCTATTGGCTTAGATGAACGAGGATCGTTCGATCTTTCGAAGTGAGTTGTTTGGAGTAGTTTGTGGAACCATAATGGAGACTCTCTGATGGGAGAGACTCTGAGAGTGAAGGGGGACCGTTGATTGGTCTCTGAGGGCAGAGAATTAATCTCAACCAAATATTATGTGGGTCCCATTTGTTTGTATGTGGAATGAGTGTTCACATGGAGAGTAATCGTCGAGTGGGTGGAGACTCCAACGTAATCGTAGTTGTTGGAATCCTGGGTTCGAGGACCATTGGATTCCATAGGATGATCTTTCAAGGTATCACCGTCGAAAGGGAAATCGACCTAGTTAATTGGGTGCTCCAACGGGGATGATTCTGAATACCCACAGATTATTGATCTGAGGGCAAGGAGTAAATATGAGCATCAGATTGGGGGCATTTAGATGCCTGATTACCTCAATAACCTCCATGGAGAAATGACTTTGAGAATGAATAAGAGTTAATATAGTTTAAATTGTGATAAGAGAAGTCTTCACTCAACAACTGAGAAATTCAACAGCATGTCATGAGTGAGGAAAAGGAAAGTCAACATCCCACCAGCCTAAGTGAATATTAACGGGTTGGGTGTGTTATAGAGAGGTATGAGAGCCAAGTTCAAAATCAAGGTTTGAAGAGCAGGGATGATTTTAGGGGCTAAATTTCGCTCATGGGTTAATTTTCCAAAAAACATATTCGCTATTTTAAAAATTATTAGTCCAAATTCTAAATTATTTTACCTTAAAAATCACCAAAAATTTATAAAAACTGTATAAAATCCTTAGAAATTTGAATATTTTTACAAAAATATCACCAAACATTTATACTTGACATATGAAGGATTAGTAAGATTCGCCAAAGTTTCTACATTTTAAAATAAATTTCCATCCTTAAAATCATCCTTGTTGAAGAGTCACCAAGACCATTTAAAATGGTCTAAGAAATCTTTTATTACGCCAAGTATGCATGCTATGATATTGATAGATGTATTGGGTAACCATGTTTCACTGTTTCAACACGTAGGAAGTACTGAACAGGAAGGCCAGTGGAAGTGAATGGTGCAACGTAGCATGGAAGACACATCACACTTTAGAGATGAGGAATATGATGGTCGAAGGGATAGATAAACCCCTCCAGATTTGATGGCCACTGTTAGAAGCCTGAAGGAAGATAATGAGAGGCTTATGAGAGCCCAAGATGAATAGGAAAAGTTGAATGCAGTCCTATTGTAGAGCTTGTTTGAAATTCATAAGCATCTACAACAAGGCCCTAGTAATGTCGAGTAGCAGCAATCAAAGAGGTTGAAAACCCCTTCAAATGCCCAGAAGCGTGGATTGACTGATAGTGACGTGGGAAAGAGTTATTCCAAGAAAAGGAATCAAAATGTTAAGAAAAATAAATCTAGTGGAAGTATTTCCACAGGGTCATCTAGAAGGAATATTTCTTCCGAAGAACCATCCAAAAATGACACTAGAATGAGTGTTCCAAGAAAAAAGAAGAGACATTCACATTTTTCCCTGACTGAATAATTCAAGAAGGCTAAGTCGCCTACCTTTGATGGAGAAATTAAGAAAGGAGAAGAAGTTGAGGCACGACTGTTTATTCTGAAGAAGTATTTTCGGGTACATAATTATTCTAAAAATACCAAGGCAAGAATTTTCATTTTCAATATGAACGGAGGAACCTTCATTTGGTGGGAGGAACTCAAGGAAATCAAAGGATTGAAGGAAAGTAAAATGACCTGGAAGCAATTTGAGAAGTACTTCAGGAAGGAATACCTATCGGAGAAATATTATGATGAAAAAATCAAGGAATTCCATGAGCATAAGTTGGGTCAAATTACTATGGATTCCTATGTCAAAAGATTCATGGCGTTACTAAGGTACGTTCCTTAGCTCAAGGAGGAGAAAGAAAGAGTGTACTGATTTCTCAGTGGATTTCCACAGTCTTTGTTGGTGGCTTGGGTTGGTTATCCTTGGGTTGGCTATCCTTGCTCTATCCTTTGGCCTGGGAGTTAGGGCCACCCTTACCATACTTTGGTTGTTGTGGATTTGCAGACCCGAACTCCCACTTGTTTTGTTGCTTAAATTTATTCTTGATTTTGACATCATACCGATAAGTGGCACCCAGTGACGAGATGTCCAGAAACTCCATTTCGGTTTGGTGTGTAGATCCCCATGATATTTTAGGACCAGATATCGCTCAGAGTCTTTGATACCTATATTGGTGCGCAAGGTATGGAAGGTATTTGTGAACTCAGGCACCGTTTGGCCCCTCTCTTGGCGCAGTATGGTCCATCTCGTATACTGGTCATCATAATTTTCAACAAGGTAATATTTTTCTTGAGGGCATCCACAAAATCCTCCCAAGTGGGTCCTGGCCCAAAAATTGTAGACTCTTCCTCAGCATGTTTCTCACAGTAAGTCTCCCACCAATCTCTGACATGGGGAAGGGCCTTAAGGAGTGCAAAGGTGATTTTTTCACTGTTGGAAAAATGTTGGATAGAGAAATAACCCTCTAGCAAACTTAAGCATTTTTCCAAAGCATTGGCATCTATCTAGCCTTCAAATAAAGGAATATCAAATTTAACTTGTACCTTGAATGGCATCACACCTCTGAATTCACTACTAGTTGAAGGTGCTTCCATTGTTGTTGGCAGTCGTCGAAGGATCTGAGCGAAATTATCCATCATCACATTCCTCTGTCGCACGAGGGTTTCTTCGAGCAACAATTTGAAAGGATCTCCTTCCCCATCATTCCTATTTTCTTCCACCATGGGAAGTTTCTTGGGCATGTTAGATTGGTTGTCTTCAAGAGAAAAAAGCTCGAGACCCAACTCTCTATACCCCAACCTCGTCAGCGACATGCATTAAGAACGACAAGGAGGAGATTGTTCTGATACCACTAATCCAGATTATTTTGAGAGCGATATGAAGGAAGAAATATAACCGAGATATAGCAAGGAAATACACAGAGATATGGCATGGAACACAGTAATACAAGGAAACTTGGGTTCTATTAATGACTGTCCAAAAATACAAAAGACTGTAAAATGCAAAAGCACACAAGCTAACTAGAATGGTGGTAGCTTATCTCTGAGAAGAGATGTGTCGGCTATGCTCATTTGCAAGAAGTTGTTTACAATGAATCTACAAAGGCCTTTTTAACATAAATCATAATTGAGAAAAACCTAAACATCCAAAACCCTAACCTCAGGAGATGAAACAACAAAAGGTTTAAGGGCCTCGATGGGGGTAGTTGAAATGTCAACTTTCTAAGGGCGTAACTTTTTCATACGATCTTTGTTTGGGGTGCTCAATGCCTCGTCAGAAAGGTCTAGTTGAGGAGTATACATTTCGTTCAGCCCAAACGATTCCTTTGGCTATCTTCTAGGTGATTTTGTGCCCAAAAAACGTTGTTTAAGGCCTCAAAATAGCCCCGAAAGTTTCGAACCTGAAAAAGTGTATAAAAATTGCCAAAATGGAAAATTTTGCTTTGAGATAGTGGAATAGGTGGGTGGATACCAATGTCCAACTGGATCATTAAATATAGACAAATATGTTATCCTTATTGCTCCTAATAATAATATTAATACCACCTTGTTAGCGTGAGTTAGCTATATGGACCATTCACGATGGTTATTGATCATTGTACTATATGTACTTACTTTGTGAATACATTAATGTGGAAATTAATGGCTTATGCCTTTACAACCATTTCCTTGTTTCTTGATCTTTCTTGGTTTTCTTCATTACAATCTTACCCTAATTTCTATCATGTGGTATCAGAGCATTGTTTGATACCTACGAGCATGTGTAAGAATAATTTATCAGAGGGAAGGTGTGAAGGGTTTTGGTCTAAGGAAGGAATCTAGGAAGAAGAGGAGCAACAGAGTAAGAAACCCTAGACACCAATGGGCATGGGATGGATTAATTGTTGTAGAGGAGAGAGAGAGAGAGACCCAATAAGACGCTCAGATTAGCAGAGAAACAAGACACTATTTGCATATGAGATGTTGCTTTGTTGTGGGACGCGTATGCAGAACAGGTGGCAACCGCACAAAATGTTGTTGGAGATGAGAACTAGCTGAGATCACATATGGATGGATGGTATTTGATGACGTTTGTTCTGCAAACAGACTTGAACACCATATGTTCTATTTCCAAAATACAGGATCCTACTCAGACTACTTCCAAGGAGAGATTGTTGACATTGTTGTTACGCTTGATCTCCTTCTTAGTATTTTCATGTTATTGGTGGTCAATCACATAGAAGCAACATATATTTAGAAACATGGTGACAAATGTTGGTATAAGAATGTAAGTATGCTTGGGAAGAATTGATGGTACTTGTAACAAATGCTTGAAGCGTGGGAACACCAATCAGATCAGAGCTATTATTAAGATTTTAACGAATTGTGATGTGGACGACAAACAAAACTTCACATGAATAAGAAAGTGGACAACGTCATTAACTTCGGAAGAAACAACATATTACTCTCTAAGAATTTAAAAGATAGTGTCAGATGATGCAAACTTGAGCTAAGAGTCGTCGAATCACTAGTTCTTTTATTCATATATGAGATTTTTATTTGAAACATTTAACAAATGGTTTAGCTATAGTAATTGTTTAAAATGATTTCCATTTTTTGTGATTTTCTATAAAGGAGGCATAAGGGTTCTTGCACACATTATTTTTTT
>JASDQU011311987.1:8195-18352 GCA_032191745.1 Picea mariana
CCTTTGGGCTCATAAATGTCGGTGCCACTTTCCAGAGAGAGATGGATATCGCTTTCCACAGCTTAATCAATCAATTTGTAGTAGTTTATCTAGATGATGTCACTGTCTTCTCAAAGAATAAAGGAGATCATCTAGCTCATCTAAGAACTGTTCTACAGCGATGTCGTAAGTACGACAGTTCTTTAAATCCTAAAAAATATTTCTTTGCAGTAGAGCAAGGTAAGCTCCTTGGATTCATTATATCAAATGAAGGGATGATTATTGACCCTGAAAGGACCCAAGTCATTTCAAAACTGCCCCCTCCCTCTTCCAAAAAATCCATGCAATCTTTCTTAGGATAGATCAACTTTGTTAGGAGGTTCATCTCCAGTTTTTCAGAAATGGTCAGGCCATTACAAAATTTAATAAAAAAGGATGTACAGTACCATTGGGGACCTTTGGAAAGTCAGGATTTTGACTCAATAAAAAAGGCTCTAGTAGACGCTCCTTCTCTAATGAGCCCTGATTTTTTGCGAGACTTCACCCTCTACATGTTTGCCTCTGATCGGTCTTATGCTGCTATCATAACCCAAAAGAATGCTGAAAACAACGAAGTCCCAATTGTCTTTATGAGCTCAGCCTTTAAGGGAGAAGAACTTAATTACCCATCAGTAGATTAACAGGCCTATGTTGTTTTTAAAGCGGTAAAACACTTTTGATCTTATCTACTGAAATCCAGGAGGAAAATCATTGTCCCTTACCTTGCTGTCAAAAATTTGTTAGTACAGAAAGAACTGGGTGAAAAAAGGGCAAACTGGGTCACCTCCTTACAAGAATACGACATAGAAATTACCACAGCACAAATTATTAGAGGCCAAGGTTTATGTAAATTGGTTGTTGATTCAGCTATAGGACAACATAATGAAACTGATATGTTAATTCAAGATCAGCACAATCAAAATCAAATTTGTTGTAGACAAAACCTTACCAGTCCTTGGTATGATGACATAAAATTTTATCTAATGCACGGATCAGCTCCCCATCACCTTGATACAAAAAAGAGAAGAGAACTGAGATTAAAATCTGCTTCTTTTCAGCTGGTAAATGGTATTTTGTTTTGCCAAAATTTCGATGGAATACTTATGTGTTGTCTTGAAAAGGATGAAGCAGAAAAAGTCTTATTGGAATTACATGCAGGGGAAGCTGGTGGACATTTCGGTGGAGATAACACTGCCCACAAAGTATTAAGAGTAGGTTATTACTGGCCTACTCTTTTCAAAGACACCCATGCCTTATGCCGCAAGTGTGTAATTTGTCAAAAGGCATCTAGACGAGTACAGAAACCAGCATTCTCACTGCAACCAATTTCGGTAGACTCCCCTTTTCAGCAGTGGGGCCTGGATATTATAGGCCCAATCAATCCGGCATCCTCGCAGCAGCATAAATACATCATAACAGCCACAAATTATTTCAATAGATGGTCTGAGGCTTCCCCATTAAAAGTGGTAAACACCAGCCAGGTAATATCTTTCCTAAATACAAATATTATCACTCGTTTTAGTATCCTTGAATGCTTAGTATTTGATAATGCTTCCTATTTTTCGTCTCTTGAAATGAGTTATTTGGCTTTAGAAGAAATAATAAAATTAAAGTATTCTGCCAGCTATTACCCCCAAGGCAATGGTCTGGCTGAATCAAATAATAAAAACTTGATCAAGATCATCAAGAGAATGGTCTCCGAAAATCATAAAAACTGGCATAACGCACTATTTAATGCAATCTGGGTTGATAGGGTAACTCCTAAAACTGTTGTCGGTAATTCCCCCTTTTTTCTCGTTTACAGTAGGGAAGTGATTCTTCCATCACATGTCCTTCTTCCATCTCTACAGTTATCACAGAAGGTGCAAGAAGAAAATTGTCCTCCCTTGGAAAGTCGGATTAATGCTTTGCTGAAGTTAGAGGAAGTAAGGGCTCAAGCAAAATGAAAATTGGATCAACATCAACTCATTGTCAAAAACTGGTTTGATTCCAATTCTGCCTCTGACATAAATTTTGAGGTAGGCAATCTTGTCCTTAAGTGGGACAAACCTCATGAGGGGAAAGGAGAACATACTAAGTTTCAAAACCTGTGGTTGGGACCATTTTTAATTGCTGAAAAACTAGGTCCCAGTTCTTTTCGCATGCAGAATTTAGAAGGACAGCCAGACACCTTTCCGGTGAATGGCCAAGCTGTCAAAAAGTACTTTACCCGACGACTCCCCCATACACCTTTTGTAAATATTTTTTGTTTTGGTTTCCTTGCTGTTTGTTTTTCTTTGCTAGTTTGTTTTTGTTTTCATTTATGTTTATCGATCTTTCTTTTTGAAACAAACATGTGTGCACCATGGGCTAGCTCAGACAGAGAAAGCAAAATACTTCCCCTCAAAAATAGCTGCTAAAGGTTGTCAGAACATTAACTATTGTATTTCTTTGAAATTGTAGCCTGGTTAAAGATGACTTTTGGTTTGAAAGGCATTTTCTCAGTTTCAATCTACACTTGAAAGTATTCACGACCATCTTTTAAAAATATTTTTACGTTGTCCATGTTCTTTAAGAGAGCAACTCAACAATGTCTCCCTATTCTTGAAAATTAATTTTATTAATGAACTATTTTTGAATCTTGATGAAGGACAGCACAAAAATTTTTAAGGTCTGTGATATATCAATGTGCATTAAAAACTGGAATTTTCAGCATCACCCTGCTCTGTTGAATATCTTTGAAAAATATGCCAGAATGTGAATAATGTCTCAGAGAGTTGTGGGAAGTGTTTGTAAACCCGTTGGGACACTGAACAGGTCTGTTGGCAACGGATAAATACATGCATGACACCAAGACAACTTCATCGGGGTACTGAATAGGCCTGCTGGCAGCGAAGCAATGTCAGGTAAAAGAAAATTCTCAGATTTGAATTTCGTTTTGGCCCTAAGCATCCTTCATTCTAATCTGAAATTTCTTGACAGGATACAGACGTCAGAGTGGGTTAATTGACATCCCTGTCTAGGCTATGAATGCCTGCTGGAAGCAGTGGCCCTATCAACAATATCAGAGACATTTAACTTAAACGCCGTGTCTTTCTTTTGCCAAGTTTGTCACCAGTTTTTGTTTCTTTAAAAACAAAAGTTATCTGAAACTGGACTGCGTCATGATTATTTAAGATGTTCAAATGACTTTTCAGTTGTTCTTCAATTTGAATTTTTTCAGATTTCTCTAACCTAAACTCGTTCGTATTACAGTGATAACTGCTTCTCCCAGCATGTTGCCATTGTTGGCAGCTCAATGATTTTCTTAAATTTTTTTATGTCAATTAAACAATCTGTATAGCTGCCTAACTAGGGTCATGAATTTTTATCACTCTTCATGAGCAGTTTCCGAAACGATAGTCATAAGTTATCGCTTTTCCCTATTGTTTATTCATGCTTTGTTTTCATGACTGAAAGCATGGAAACCTGCGATTGTGATTACCATTATGTTTTAAATTTTCACTAAAGGCAAAATGTTCATATAGTTTATTATGGAATTTTGATTCCTTGCCATGAAGATGTTACTCTCTTTGTTTTGATCCTTTTAATTCCAAGCATGCTTAAGAGGTTATTGGTTTTATTAACAAAGCACCCCCATGATTTGATTTTTTGTATAGTTGTGGTTTGATTCCAGGCTACGTTTCTTTCACAAGACTTTTGATTTTTCGATTTTTGACTTACCCAAACTTTGAAATCAAACCCATGATGCATGCACTTATTCTCGTTTTAATGATTTGGTCCTAGCTCGTACTGAATGTAGAGGTGGCATACGATTTACAGACTATCATCATTTCTAAGGATGGCCTTGGGTTTCAGAAACCTTCTTCGCACACATTTCAATTAAACATCCATCCCATCGTATGAGTCTTTACAGCGTTCATTGTTGGGCTCAGGGTTATGGATCTGTTTTGTTTTTACAAACCCTTCCTGTATGCTGTGTTTGTTTGATTACCCTCCCATCCAGTATGGCTCCTGTTGTGAGAATTGAACCAAATGGTATCCAAACCCTTCTTTCATATGACGATGCCAGAGAGGATTTGGAGAGAAGTGGTTGGCTTGTTTTCATTAGGAAGTTTTAGGGTTTCAATTTATAGGTTTCCCAAGAATTCACCTTCTCCTTTGATGGTTATAGAGCGATAGTTGGTGATGTGCAACTGGAGGTTACCGAGGAGTTCCTGAGTCAAGCCACAGGGTTACCAACGAGCGGTCAAAAATGGTTTAAAAACGCAAAAGTGGAGGAAGTTCCTTGGACCCTGTTGTTTACATCTCAGAAAATAACAAGCTGTGATAAAGGTATGCCTATTTCATTCCTAAAAGCTTGGTGGCATGATTTTCTCGCTGTGGTAAAGCAATTTGTTACATGTGAGGAATGGTTTGGGCTTGTATTTTTGTACCATTTACGCATGCTTATGAGTTTTATGGGTTTCCCTTTGAATATGCCATATTACTTACTCAGGATTCTCTATAAAATGGGGAAAAGATACAAGAAACAACGATCAGACTCTAGCCTTTTTCACCATGGCCTAGTTAAAATCCTTCTCATACATCAATTACAGTCATAGAATGATAGCTGGGATTTGTTCATAACCCGAAATGGCTATGGTAACCTTGATATGGGTGAGGTAGATAAACTCGTTGTAGAGGAGACTCTTGTACACCCGATGACATCTCTTTCACTTCCCCAGACATGTGTCTCTTCCCCTAACAATGAACCCTTGATCCATCCCAAGGTCATTGAATAGGCCTGTCAGCAAATTATACATTCAATTGACTGTGTTAAAAACTTAAAGAAACCTACAGGGAAGAGATCTAAGGGCAATCTTGATATCAATTTTAAGAACAAAAGGGTTGGCAGGCTAATTTCTAGAAGACTTTGTAACAAATTGAATGCTCATCCGAGTTCAATCAATATGATCGAAGTTCACGAAAGCTCAGACTCTGAAATTGAGAGATTCCTTGCAGAGGAAGACCCTTTGTCATTCGAGCCACACCCTGATCGACCCTATAACTTTGTCGATAATTTACCTCCCTATTTGAAAGACAATCTAGAGTTTCCTGGTTTCAAGCTTTGCATTGAATCTATTATTCGTATGGAGGGTGCTCCGGTCCACAATCTTGTTTGTTCTAATGCAACCGCCACACAGTCAAAGTGTGAGGTCTGTCTATCATGGATTGATAGATATTATACTGATATCCCAGTTCTACAGTCACGGGTTAAGGCTTTAAAATATCAAGTCGATGTTTTAATGAGTGAAAACTTGAAGCTCGAGTCAGTTATTCATGGCAAGGAAAAATGTTTGAAGACCACAGGTCATGTGATATTTAAAAACGTTGAGGCTGCTACAACCATTGTAAATTCCAAGGTTTCATGATACGGTTTGATTGCATGGTTAGAGGTATGATCTTTTAAATTAATAGCATGTTTGTTTTCATTCCTTAGTTAGATTATTTGGTTTGTTGAATAAACTATATTTCATTATTAAATTAGTCTGTTTTATTCATTAAATAAAATAAGATTTCATTTACTATTAAAACTAGCTACAGAATCGCAAGATTCTGTAGCTAGTTATTGTTAAATCGAATTGTGTGCATTAATGACAGAAAACATATCTGAAATCTTTCTATTTTCCTTCTCTTTCAGGATATTCAGGGGTCCATGATTTCAAAATCGATCTGAGGCACTTTTAAGACCTTCCAGTCATGTCTATGATGTATTTTGAATGAACAGAAATGAACTGTTATTAGTTTTTAGGATTTAGTAGAATCAGGGTGGTTGCATCTCCCTTTATTTTTGGAACAAATATTTGATCTCAGGAACAGAAACAGTTATCTTTCCTGAGGCCTTTATAAACCTATCATTTTGTAAACATAAGCATCTTGGCCTGGGGTTGGAGTATGGACAATTACACACAGACTTGAATGGAACATAATGCATATTACAACTTTAGCTTTTGTGTATAATGTTTTAGTTTAAGTTATGTTTATTTCGATGTGATAATATATGGTGATTGCTTTTGTCTTCATTATTTATTATGAGTTGAAATAATTCATTTTTACATGCTGTCCATATGTCATGTTTCAGATACAATAAAGGGTGATCATCGATTCAATTCAAATTATGAGGTTTATCTCTAATTTTCTGTTGAATGTTTAAATACAAGTTCTTAAGAAAGATTTATCTCAAAGTTACTGTAAATCACAAGATCACTATGACTATCTCCATTATATGTTTTGTTATCAAAACTCAGTTTCCAACATATTGTTTCGCATTTATTTGGAGAAATCTTAAGATTCGTTGTAGGTTTACTTCTTGGATAAGGTGGCTGGATATTCTCTATTGTATAGACGTTGGATGCATTAATAGGTTAGTATGTTCTTTTATTTCATTTGCTTGCTTATTATAGAATTTTTTATAGATAGTATAATTTTCACTATCTATATCTTTTTGTTTGATTAAGTAGTTTAATATTTGATTTTATGGATGCATACTAACAAGAAAACAAACCAAAAACAAATAGTACTTTTTCTTTCTTTATTACTATCATTAAAAGAACCATTTTACATTCGATTTTTATGAGTTCAGATTAAAACTTGTGATTTATGCATATTGTATATATGGTAAATAGAACTACTATATAAATATTATTTAGATAAATTGTATATATATATTTAGATGTACATATATATTTCAGCAATTATTATTTAGTAATTTATTGCATTTCTTTTAGTTATTTTTTGCTTCCCTTAGGACTTTAGATTGGCCAACGGAGCCATTAAACCCGTTAGAGTGAATTAATCCAAACGACTTGGGTTAATTAGACAACCCCGGACCAGATTCACTCTTCGAATTGACGAGTGGTCATTTCGCCCGTCAACAGGAATGTTATCCTTCACCAATTTTTAATTACTTAGGGCATGTTATCATTCTCCTCTTTGAATGCATCCAACAATGTTTCCTTCAAATGTGAATCTAGTTTAAGAAGCTTGTACTGTACATGGATGTCTTCCTTTTTTAATGAAGCTATTGGTGCTTTGAGTTCGATCAATATGACACTTGTCCTTTCATCCAGATGAAATAATTCCCACCTTTTCACATTGTTGTATGGAATAAGGGTAGGTCTATCTTCTATGGTATATAACCCACTTTTCCCGATATTTTAATATACACCCAGATAATTGTCTTCTAGCAGGATATCCTCCATCAGGAATATTTCGTACATTTTGTCCCAGGTGAGGCAACCAACTAAACCATCATGATGACTCGTGTCTGTCATGAGTGGCTCCTTTGGAGTTTCTCCTTCCACGGGAAGGTTATCGGTAGTTCCTCTACCTCTTCTCCTTGAAGCCCTCGTCATGTTATCCCAGATATTGGTGGAAAGTGATATCCCAGATAAGCTTAAACCACACGTTAAACACTAATATATCCCTTAATCACTACTTTTTAACCAATCATCCTCCAACAAGGGGTCTAGATGTAGATTCAGATAACTATTACATACATTAAAATGGAGGGCCCATGAGGCATTTTGGATTTTCTTATCGGTAAAAAAAATTCAGAAGGAACAATGAACATTGGATTTTCATTTTGCTTATCGGTAAAAAACCATTCATAAGACAAAAGGACTATCGATCTTTGGGTTTCAGAAAATATCTAACACATCGTATAACTGACACCTCGATGGCAAATATGTGAAGGGAATTATCCAATATGCCATTCAACGTTCAGACTTCAGAGGATTCTAGATCACACCTACACTTATCTTTCCGATTGGGGAAAATATGATTAGTATGTCCCGAAAAATTTCAAAGTTACATGTTTACATAGGAAATTAGGCTATCAGTCAAGAATGATTCTCCTCAAGAGACTTAAGATTGTTACAACTCTGTAAGAAAAAAAATTGAAGTCATAGGAGATATATGTACATGGTTATTCTGAGAAGCAAACCATTGAGAAGTTAGGATTGAATAAGGATAATTATAATTTTCCTATAGATGCCTAGATTAGTTAGTAGCGAGAGGTTACCCATGATTTTCTTATCCCATATACAAATTTAGTAGGTGGGACCATTTAATTCTTTTGAGATAGAAAAATTCAATGGGAGGTTGTTGTAGGAAAAACAAATGACGATTGACTTAGTAGAACTGATTATTTCTATGTTATAATTAATCTTCATATCATGTTAAAACATTTGCTTTATGTTTTGTAAAATTGTAGTTTTACATGTACCATGGATCCCACATCATTTAGGTTTTATCAATAAGAGTAGGGAAAGTTAGAATAACCTTCGGATTCTCTTTTGAGTAATTTCTATGAGCTTGTATGGATTTAGTTTAGTTATACTTATTATATACACATGAACCTTGTGAGGTTATGACATCACAAAGGTATTATTTGTAACTGAATTTATGTTGTTATGTTTTTCTCATATCTCTTTTGCAAGCATTGCTTCACTGCCAGTGAGCATCCATAGCCCCGACGAAGTTGTCTTGGTATCATACAAGCATGTCCCTACTTCCAGTGAGCATCTATAGCCCCGACGGGTTTACTTGTACTTGCCACACAATTCTATAGTTCTTTAAAATTCCTTCATTTTTCACTTTGATCTCATCCTTATAGTTTGTGATATAAATATTGCTTGTGCAAATAGGGTGTTAAGGAAGTAGAATGATATGAGAGTCACTTATATATGTAGGCCAAGTCAATCCTTTTGTCCTTATGGGTCTACCTTCTGAAGGTTAAGGCATGATAATTATATTTATATGGAGTAAATGAGACTCGTAGATAGTTCCCATAAGGCATCTTGAGCTATAATTTTCCCTCGGTTTGAAATCCTGCAAGATTAGTATGAGATTTATCACATGGTACAAATATTCCATATTCAAGAGTAACCAGGTAGAAATTTTGCTTTTCCCAACCTAAGGGTCCATAGGACCAAACAAGAAAGGTATATTAATTTGCAACATTTGTTGGGTCTTGCACATTCCACTTAATAGTGTAGAGTAAATTTCCTACTTCTAAGCATTTCAAAGGTAAATTATAGGGGAATTTGTTCTTTCCCATTATGCAATCTTGTTGATCTATTGGTCACTACATACAAATGATAGGGATGAATGAGCAAATGTCTTATTATGAAAGTGAATTCAGAATATACAAAAAATAGAATAAGAAAATATCAATAGGACTATACAACCCAATTTTAAAAGAAATGCAAGTATTTAAAAGAAAAACAAAAAATAAAGAAACCTAGTATGTACAAGACTAAATCACCACATGTGATCAAGAAAAATACTTCTTTATGATTTTACCATTAGCAGGGAGTTCCTCAATCTCCCCTTCTAAATTTTTAAGTTGAAAATTTCGAGCATCCATTTTTTCATGAATTTGATATGGGCCAAGCCACAACTGTCGAAACTTAATATGTTTCCCCTTCATTTCACTCGATTTATCCCACTTAAGAACTAGATCTACTACCTAAAAATCCTTACTACTAACATAGACTTTTTCAAACCAACGTTTTACCAGCTCTTGGTGATGGTATAATTTTATTTTGGCTTTCTCTCTTTCTTCTTCTAATTCGAGGAGAGTATTAAACCTATGTTTCATTATAGGGAACTTTTACTCTTGAATAGACTGAGATGGTTGCAGGGAAGGTAAGAAAGTATGAGTGGGGAATATGGTCTCTTGTCCATAAACCAGAAAGAAGGGAGATTTACCTAGAGATTCTTTAGGGCTCACTCTATCATCCCATAGGGAATTGGGTAAGGCAAGATGCCAGTTCTTTCGATGGTCTTTCATTGTCTTTTTTATAATTCTTATCAGGTTTTTTTTTGTGGATTCTGCTAGGAAATTTCCTTGGGAATAATAATTTGTTGCATACTTTATTTTAATATTATTTTCAAGAGAACATTCAGTTAATTTTAAATAGGAAAAATAATTTTCATTATCAAACACTAGAGAGTGAGGAATACTAAACCTAGTAACTATATGAGATTCAAGGAAAGAGATCACCTGGTTTTCATTGACCACCCTTGGAGGGATTGCTTCCATACATCGTGTGGGGAAATCAATGGAAGTCAAGGTATATTTGTATATATGAGAGGAGTGTTATGGGATTTTT
>JASDQU011311990.1:8340-20704 GCA_032191745.1 Picea mariana
TTTACACTTCATTAACCAAATCTATATCCTGACAGCTTGATACCCAAAAAAAATGAACCCCTTTACATTCACATATTCCTCTATTTATTCATCAAGAGGGTTCAAATACCCATCTCGGATCTGATTTCTAGAGTTAAACTCTGCATTACATTCAAACCTGTAGATATCAACTTCACTATTCAGTTCTGATTACAATTCATGAACACTTCTTTAAACTGAGTGAAGTAGATTTTAAGTGCTAGTTTATAGGGATAAATCCCCTTTTCTGGCCTCATTACTTCGACTTAATTAAAACATTGTTTTTATAAAATATAAATATTTATTACATCTGGAAGTAATATCTCTAACTAAACCAAAAACATTTTATCTCTCTAACTGGAGTCATTGTTGATAACTAAAGTGAAGGAGTTGCATAACAAAAGTCTTCCAAAATCTAGAACTCGTTGTTGGCTTTGCATGGATGCACATGTATGCCAATGACTGAAGAAAAACCTTTAACACTAGTAGACCAAGCTAGCACAGGCTTCAAATTCTCTTGCTTGTTAATATCAATAGACATCGGATGATCTCCTTCAGAAACATGCAGGTTTTTTGGTGTTTCTTTTGCAACTTTGGTTATTTTTTCTGTAGCTTCGTATGTTGCATTTCAAGAGCCTGGTTTTGTTGCTGAAACTCTCTAATCTACTACCTCAAGCTATCATTCTATTGTTTGAGGGCTTGCACCTGCTGATTACTGTCATTCATGTCCCTGTCATCTTCAATTTTAGGCTTGATCTCTGCCTTTACTCTGCTCCCATTTTTTGAGTTCATACTCTCCTCAGCAGGCCTATTGAGATCTTGGATTTCCTTGGTCTCATCTCATATCTGGGATTTTTCTCAAGTTTATCATCAATGGTGTCTTCCACAGTTTCATGCACCACCAACATTTTCCCTTTACCTATGGTTTGGTATCCTCTAAAACCTGCTCTGTGACATGCTATGTTTCTGGACCTATGTCTTCAAAATCCTACTCAGGGTCTGGATCAACAATGTACTATGCAGGGATGATTTTAAGGATGGAAATTTATTTTAAAATGTAGAAACCTTGGTGAATCTTAGTAATCCTCCATATGCCAACTATAAATGTTTGGCGATATTTTTGTAAAAATATTCAAATTTATAAGGATTCTATATAGTTTGTATAAAATTTTGGCGATTTTTAAGGTAAAATAATTTTATCCTATAGAATTTGGGCAAATCATTTTTGGAATAACGAATCTTTTTTGGGGAAATACCATGGAAAATTAGCACATGAGCGAAATTTAGCCCCTAAAATCATCCCTGGACTACTCTGTCTCCAAAACAACAGGTTTAACACCTGAGATCTGCCCCTTGTTGCATTTCTTCCTCGTCTTGCCCACTGGCATATCCTTCAAGGTGTGGATGGCCATTTCCTCCATGTTGGTAAATTCAAAGAGGTCTTCATCAGTGTCTTGATCTTTAATCACGATGGGATTTTTCTCCTCGAGGGATGGATAGAACAAGGCTTTGGAGTTCAGCCTCAACTGGTTGGTCAACTTGGTCCTCCAATTTGGTTTGCTTGGCATTTCTGGGACCTGGTTCCCTTTTTTCTTTCTGCTCTGTTTTTCCACAAGAGGCTCTTCAATATGTGTGTCGAATGACACAAATTCAGCTACAACTACTTCAGGACTGRCCTATTTATTTATCTTTTGTTTGCTTKCCTTTAATTTGGGAGTTTTRTCTACCTGCATAGTAGTGGGCACAGGTTCAACCTAAATATGTTCAGGAGATGATTGGACAACTGGGTTGGCCYGTTTTTCTCCCTTTCTGACACAATTTTTGACATAAAATTTACCACTTTCTCTATTTCTTTGTTTCACTGTGGATGACCTCAATTGCCTTTGAGGAATTTCCTCTTTTTTTGGAGTAATGGATCTTGCTTTGTCTGATYGAGTTCTTATTTTTGCAGGTAAGGTCTTTTCTCTKGCATGCTGGATGGATTTGGATGAAATMCTAGGTTATGTGGAAACCCTAGTTTCCTAGGGAACTTCAACCTCCTACTCTTCTGGTTGCTGATCAATTTCTTGTTCTTCTGGYTGTTCTTCCTGTAACCTTAGTGACACTAGAAATTCTGTCCAAGACATGACCTATTAACTGAGAGAAAACATAACCAATATTTAAAAAAACCCCTGATGGTGGAGGCTTCTGTGAGTAGTTTCTAGATAATTCTCGACTCTTTTAGACRTCTTAGTTAGGMTTTTGAGCAGGTAGAAGGGGAGGTTCATCTCTTTGTCACCATGTAAATGCATGAGAAATATGATGTGACAGCAATGGACAATCGAAAACCTACCTTCTCYCGTGATGTATCTCTTTATTTMAAACATGATGCCCTTCCATTTTTGTTTTATCCAAAGGATCGAGATGCCCTGGCTCCAATCAAGGTTCTGATGTTATACTACCAGGAATTGGTTGCACACTTCAGCTGGTAGTTTCCCCTTTTTAAACCACCCCTCACCAATGATAGGGAGAGCGCACGCTCTAGCAATGAAATGCTCTGTTATGTGGATGGTGATGTCCCCAATTCGTGTTTGGAATCCATCAAATTTTTGTGCAAAGATCAACGCTACTTCTTTGTGGTGCCCATTGAATGCACATATGAAATCGAACCACTTTCCCCTGATAAAAATGTCCCTAATCTCTGGTATGGATTTGAACAACTTGAAGCCCTTTGGCTTGGCCTTGTTTAGCTTCCAACGCTCTCGTGGAGGTATCATTGTGCCCCAGTTGCCTCTATTGAGGATGGTGGTCGAGGGTATGATTTGCTTAGGGTTCATTCAAAACCTGTAGTGAAAATTGCACAAAGAACCAATGCATGCGATTTCAAGGGTAGTAGGCACAAATGGGTGCGATTTGGGTGCCAACACACTTTTATTCAAACTTTGAATTATTTTTTAAATCATAAAAACTCATAGAACATAGTTTGTTTGTTGATTGCAAGAATGTTGACATTCTTGCAATCAACACTTTTTCACTTTGTAGGCCTAAGTTATCCTTCCTGTGATCCATCAATGATATAAACCATGGTGATAGGACTTATCTAACTCAACTCAAGACTTGAATCAACCTTATAAAAATAAAACAACTAATCATAAAACAAATAAGGGGAAGACATAAAATGAAATGACTTAACACACAATGAAGAAAAACTAACTAAGAGCTAGGTTGACAGATGAATGGGTTGGTTTGATGAATAGAAGGAAGAGGTGCAGGCCTAAGATCTAATAGATTGTCCAACAAATCACATTGTATATTGCAAAAGACCTTTCATGTGTAGGTCATTAAATATCATATATTTTGATTCCATTCCACAGGAGCAACATATCCTCTATCAATGATTCCAAATAAACGTCCATGTATCTAAATTGATGCTTTATAGGCACAACAAGGGACAACATTGAATGTTCTTTTTCATAACCATCTAAGGAGGGATGCTATAATTGATTAGGAAAATGGACCAAACTGTATAATTTGTAGACTAGAAAGAGAATGTATTCACCCCATCCATTGCTAATCCAAGTCTTATACTTCGTTGTTGATGTATAATTTTTTCAGGCCATGTATTTTCTATGTTCTTCATTGCTTAAGAATTTGCAGTAATGCACAACATGCCTTGTCCACTCCTATTTTTTGCATGCCAATCCATATATTCAACTAAATATTCACAATGAAATATGTGTTCTAATCTTGGAATTATCGGCAAGTGGTGTAATACTTTTTGTGAGACCATTTTTCCCTTAACATAAGAGTGGTAGTGACTTGTTTTGCATTTTCGACGTAGACTTATATTTATGTCACCCTTTGTATAAGATACAATCTTTTGACATGCATGATATACTTTGTAATCAACACTGAAATCATACAATAATTTTATAGCATCTTTACACGTACTAGGAAGTACGTTGTTCAATGACAATAATTTATCCTACAACAAACTAATCCAAACTAAAATTAACATCTAACTAACAATTAAAAAGCTAAGATAACAAGATTAAATAAATTATAAGGCACACTATACCATAGTACACCACATTTTATATTTTAATAAATATGTAAAACTACTACCTAACCATCCATATGTTGCTTTTACATTATAAAATAGTAGAATAACAATCAAATGAGAGCACTTTGTGTTATTGACCATTGTAAAAAGGGGTGTTTCTACAACGAACACTAAATTCTTTGATTCAATGCCATGGTCTATAACACCTCCATCCATATCTTCTTCATGATGGCCAACAACATGAACGTATTCCCTCTCAAAAGCATCATGTAACATTTGATTGACAATGTGTATTGCATATAATCTTAGGTCCACGATTCATACTCACATTGTCTACCCCATGTTRTTCATTTCTATCAATGCCACTTGAAATCTAAATATTAGATGCAATAGTATAAAATAGGAAGTGGATATTGTAAAGGAGGCACATTAAAAAATGATTTATACTCTTCTTGGGAGACAATTTTCCCATATGCATGTTTCTCTCTCCAAGAAATAGTAGTGCGATGAAATGGAAGAGGTGTAGTAGTAACATGTTTGTTATCCACCGTATCATCTTAAAAGTACACAATAATGACACTGTCATGTTCACTTCTATCATCATCATTGTAGAAATGGATACCATATGAACAAACATACATTATATTTATAATTCTCAATACAATAGATAAAAATAAATTCATCGCAACAACTAATTTCCGAGTCTATGTCTTTCAATAGTTCATCAATACAAACTACTCAAGCTGAAAAATTATACAATATTATTTTATTACTTTCTTCTTTAGTTCCATTGGGATTTCTTAGGGAAGACCAACTACTTGTCTTTGTTTTTGAATGGGTATAGGCCTAGAAAAACTATAATCTGCTAATAACTCATCTTCAACAAATAAATCATGAATTGTAGCTACACAAACATATAATTTCAAATCCTAGACATTAACTTTTCCTTGTCATTAATTATCACATTAAAGATACAATTTGCATTTCTGCATTGTTTTTTTGAGCTATTAATAAATCTCACAATGCTCCTGTAAGCATGGACCACAACCCATGTATACATAATCCTTTAAGTTTCCCAATGAATTCAAGCACATACTATGTTGAGACATAGAATATTGTARTGATTCTAATCAACCATAATCATTGCATCTATAATGAGGTCCACAAAAGGGTATGMYTGTAACCTCTCCCTGGTCAAGAACATGCACATTTGACATGATATATATGCCTACATTTGCTTCTTTCATTTTAGAATGGTAAATCATGAAACTATAGTCACAATATGATAAAACATCTCCTMTAGTGGGAAATGTTGTAGATGTTGGCCAATCRCCATATGTGGATATGTTGTATAACTCTTTATATAGTGGCACTAGGTAGATTGGGAGTTTTGCATCACAAGCACCTTCCAAAGGTATTGGTTATTGGTAAAAGGCTTGGATAATTTTTGGATTCTTAGAGATTTTCCCCTCCTAGTGACTCRACCACCATTTTCACTCTTAAAATTTGAGGAATTTGAAGAATATTTAACAYGYGAGGAATCTTTAGAATCTTTGGGTGGTCGCCTTATAATGCATATTTTCTTGGATGAGACTTTGAGGAAGGGATGAATCCGCATGCGCTTTTCAGGACCTACGGGGTTTACAACAACAGTATGGGGAAAAAGTATAGCCCTCATAGGGAGTCTATCAAATCAATAATGTTCCTTTGCAATATTTGTCTATGGATCTTTAGACATTTTCAATTAGATAAACCACACACCACTGATGTTTCATACTAATGCTACAAAGGACCATCTCCATTTACCTCTAAATTCATTGCTCTACTAGAAGATGACATATCACGATTTGCTAGAAAATTTTAATAGTAAGGCACATCAATTATTGATCGGGGTCTATTGTGGAAATATATTCTAGTTAATTTATCCTTTGATATTTGGTTCCATTTGAGGATGAATTATCTAGAATAAGAAGTTGGGGAAATTTCGTTAGTTTTCTGCAGATCATATACATATACACAATGATATTAATCACATTACCATTCATCATGAAAAACCTTATCATATATTCATAAATTACATTTTTTATAATTTATTGATTCACATAAATTTGTTTTGACACATAGTGTTGAAGTATCAATAAGAGAGATGGTTGGGGCTAGATTTCAAATATGTAGACAATAAGTGTAATAATTAAGCTGGATGAAAATTTAAATATGCACATGTCATATTTAACTAGATATTATAAACTAATTAATATAATTATGAACTTACACCTTGAGCAGAGGATGGACTTGTATACTTCTTCGAGCTCATGCTAAAGGAGGAACTACTTGATGTTAGCTAGAACTTTGCACAAGAAACAATACAAAGGAAACACTTATGAGTGGACATTAAAAGTATTCTAATAAAGACATGATTTTTTTTTTAGCAATAAGACATTATGAAATTCAAGTTATCGCTGGATGAACTTATCAAACCAGACTCTTAGTATGATTAAGACAAAGAACTCGATGAAATCACCATTGTTAATACAATCTAACAACAATATTGAAAACTATTTAATTAAAGCAATAAAATGGGGTTATCATATGGGTGAGAGTTTATAAAATTGAATGACGAGGGTTATAAGGATTGAGGGACATTGATAGTTAGGGATTATAGGTGTTAAGGGTTAAGTAGTTAGGATGTTAAGGATTAGACATCAAGGTTTATGGGTTAGGGGGGTTGGGGTTATGGGTGTTAGGGTTTGGGAATTAAGGGTTACATATAATACAAGGGCATAGATTCTAGGGGTGATAATGTTATGAGATTTTGGTGATAAATGTAGCTACAAATTATAACATTGATAATATTCAAGGTTTAGTATTAGGAGTTATGGATGTTAGGTTTCATAAGTGTTAGTTTTTATGGTTTATATCTTAGGGGTGATAGACAACATTGTCTTGAGATTTAATCCTATCAATTTGTATGAGGCCTGCTCATGATCAAGATAATGACAACAGTGACTTATATGTATGAGGGACTTGTGTTATAGGGTTATATGGATTAAGGGTGGCAAGGGTTAGGGGTTACACTAGTTAGGGGTCAAATATTATATAGAAGATGAGTTTTAGGGGTTAGGGCTATATGGGCTAGGGGTTATAGTGCTTTGGGGTTAATATTTGATATGGGTTAGAAGTTATAAGGGTTATATATATGTTAGTGTTATCTGGTTCCATAGTTGTGGGATATCAATTGGGGTTTCATGGGGATAATGGTAAGGCATGTTAGGGTTTAAAAGATTACGAGTAAAAGGTGTTACTAGATAAGGGTTATAGTGGTTAAGAGTTATAATAATTAAAGGTTATAATTCTTATGGGTTATACATGATATAGGTTATGGGTGATATGGGTAAGGAGTTCGAGATTAAATGGATTAATAATTGTAAGGGTTCATGGTTGAGGGTTAGTGGGTAGTGTTTAAGGGTAATGTGAGTTAGGAATGATATGAGTTATTAGGAGTTAAGGGATATAAAGGTTAATGGTTATATGGGTTTAAGGTTGGGGGTTATAGGATAGGGTATTAATTTAATGGAGGTTAAACTTATAAGGGTTTAAGTGGTTACAAGTTAGGGGTATGGGGTAAGTCGAGGTTTAGGGTGATAGGGGTTAGAGATTTATACTAGTTACTTGTTAGGATACATAATGGTTCTTTGGGTTCATTATTATAAGGTTTAGGTTATAAGGGTTACTGTTTAGTGTTTATAATAGTTAGGGGGAGGGAATTATGGGTTGTATGGTTTATGGTTTATATTATCTAGGATTCATATGGGTTAAGGTTTATAGGGGTTATGGGTTGGGTTGATATGGGTTAGGAATTAAGTGTGATAGGAGTTTAGGAATATATGGATTAAGGGTTATAACTGCTAATACTTAATAATTTCTTATAATGGTGGAGTAGGTAAAAGGACTAGTGTTGTGAAAAACAAAATACTTCAAAGTTAAATGTACCTAAAATGAAATTATGTGCTCTTGCAATGCAACAAATATTTTATAAGTGTGTTTGAATAAAGCACAATAATGTAAATCTTCAATGTAAAAGTTTTCATCCTATGGTTTTGAAAAAGAAAGAAACTATCATAGGACTCTAATTAATGAGCTTCCTATAAATAATGTATAGTAATTGGGCCTTCCAATCACTCCAACAAATGGGGATTAAATCCAACAAAAAATCTAGTGAAGGTATGATAAAGACAATTATAGTGGGGGCACTGTAAACTCCTAATGTTTCTATCTATATTAGGTGCCTCCTGAATCCATGAAAGTCACTTGGTAGGAACCTATGATTGACCACTAAGATACCTCTTCACAGATGTCTACAAGGGTTTAGACTTCCAATAGTCAAGGGGTTGAACTATATCTTAAAAAACCTAGGTTGGATCTGTTAAAGTACCAACCCCAACCTCATCAATAACACTTATGAGGATGCCCCATTATTAAATTGGCCTTGGCCACATTTGTGAGAAAGGATTTTAAATCCCCCTAAAGGACAACAACTATGTCTCAATGTAAATGGTTGTTGCGAATTATTTGGATGCCTATCTCCACAATCCTAACCTAACTACATAATTATTTTCATCCCCAAGTAAGGAATTTAGTTGGTTATGAGTTAAGTTGTTGATTTTAGAAGGTTGATGTTGGGGTCATGAATTGAGAATATATGATTAGTGTGAAGTATGTGCATAAGTGGTTTGAAGAATTTGAAATGAAATGCTGGAAATGAAATAAATATTGCAAAAAAAGAAATGCCAAATGAAATCGTGGAGAAGGAAAATAAATGAAATTAACAAACATTAATTTGTTTATTATTATTATTATTATAAAATTAATAATGATAATAATAAATATAAAATTTTCATTACAATTAATACGATTCTAATACTGACAATTATGGATATTTTTTTCCACGGAAAAAAAAATTCATATTACAAGATGTATAAAAATACATTCATCATGTGCTCATCAATAATACAAAAATATAAAGAATGTCCCATAAACTTACCACATGTTCACTAATTTCTTGACTGTTCTTCCTCCCTTGAACCTAATGGGAAATTATGTTACAATGCCCAGTTGAACTGAAAGTTCCATTCCACTTAGATAGACACTAAACATACATATTCTTAAATAAAAAAATCCTTCTTTGATTATGACATACATCAACAAAAAAAGGATTTAATATCTAAAGAAAAAAAACTTATTGCAGAATTTGTAGACTAGTTCCAACTGCCACACCCTCATTGATATCCACAAAGAGAATTTCAACATCGTTCATAGTAATTCCCTCTTTTGAAATTGCATTTGCCATTTGATTTAACTCTCGATAGATGTGGTAGATCGTAAACTTGGAGAAGATAAAGGATACCTCCCTCAGATGTGTGCCCACTACTACCAAATCTACATTTTTTATATTTTGTTTTCCTTGCATCCACTTGACAACCAATGAAGAGTCACCATAAACCCAAAACTCTCTTATCCCACTGTCATTTTTTTTTTTGAGAAGTGTTTGTAGTGCCAACAATTTGGATAAATTGTTGGTGCTCCGACCAACATTTGCTTTAAAAGTGATATAGTGGGTATTCGAGAAATACAAGATTCCTCCCAATCCACATTATTGATTTGGACCTTGACATGAACCATCAAAAACCCCCAACTATACCTTTTATTGATCATCATTTCCCCAATCATTCTTGACATATTATGCATGGATTCCTCTATGTAAATATTGTAGGTTGATACCACTTGTGATAAAACCTTATATGTTGGGGATTGAACTACCTCAAATAGATGACCATTCTGAGCTAACTATAGTCCCCAAAGATCTAGAAAGGGAATGGCTCAATGTGCCTTGAGATTAGGCCAAGCAAACCAAACATGGAAACATGATTCAATAGTATTACCAACCCACAAATATTTTAGCTTCATCCAGTTACCTAAATMTTTCAAAACTTGTTTTTGAAAATGCAATGAACAAAAARGTGTTCAATAGTTTCCTTTGTGGTGCAAAAAAGGAYACACATCCTAGGATCKTGAACCTTTMTCTTCTTTCGAGCATCCCACGTATACACCTTATTTTGCAGAGCCAACCACATGAATATATTTTTTTGGCTACGTTAACCTTCCATATACGTGACCACCACRAGATCGGTGGGCCTTAAATATTTGACATCAGAGCCCAATATCCAAGCTTAGTATTGTATGATCCTCCAAAAAAATATTATTAATAATTATAATAACAAGTATTAATAATTAGAATGATTAATAATCATAATAGTTACAATTAATTATTATTTAACTAAAAYAAATATCGATTGTATTAAAAGAAAGTTGCAACCACACTATACAACATGATAATACATATCAACAAAAATAAGTTTGATAATTGGGATTCAAAAATACCCAAAACTATTAAAATTCCACCCACATATAGAGTTTTCTTTACAATTTTTTCCACAAAGCTATAAAACTTACAACTATAAATTCTAACAAACAAGCCTAGTGAAAAAATTGATTTGCAAAATAGAAAACCTGGGGATTTTAATGGAATACATACCCACTATGGGCTTCTCATTTGACTTCTTCATCGATTTCTTGCATTGATTTCTCATAGTCCATATCCACTTGACCTTGATGACTATATCATCCTGTTTAACAACTAAAATGATAGACCCAATCAAGGCTTTTAGAGGTGTAGTCATTGAGTGAGAGTCCTATATAAATCCAAAATCAATTGACACTACATGTTGTCATTTTTTGTTAGTTTCTCTATTTTCTTGCCTTGGATGGACACCCTTGGTTCCAATTAAGAATTTTTAACCAATTGAACTTCAAGCTAAGAGGAAATTCTGGTTACTAGGTGCAAGCCTCAGAAGTGATGATTGATGCTATGCGATTCATTTCACTAGGTTCAATCTCACTTCTTCACCCCTGTGAGCATCACTCTATGCAATGAGTGCTAAGTGGACTATTAAAATTTACAAGAAATTGGTAAGTTGTGACTAATACTCATGGAAATGGGTCATAGATTAATTATTTACTCTACGCAGATAATCCCGAAAATAATATCTCATATGTTGGACTACGAAAGCCCCTCAATACTTAAAGGAAATCCTACTATTAATATGAGAAACTATTACCTAGAGGTATTTTATTTGGTACACTATCCTTCTCTAAATCTACAAGAGGTTTGTCATTTCACATGGAGAACAACAACTAACATGGTGGTGACCCTCCATGATAGAGGGATTTATAATGATAGATAAAGAACTATGCGCTGTCCATTTCCAATAACCTGTAACCTTCCCGCAGCTCTCCTGATCCACTTCCGCATCCTTTCCTACCCGTACCTTCACCTTCCACTATCCCGAACCCCCACACCCTGTCATGCTCCGCACACTCCCCAATCCCCGCACCTACATTCCCAGCAGTCCACACACACTCCCTATCGCATATCCCCATAACACCTCTCCGCAGCCCACTCCGTAGCTTCCGCCCCCTCTCCCGACCACCCTCTCCCAATTCCCGTGACTGCACAGGCCCCTCAGACACTGCCTTCCATTCTCGCATACACTTCTCCACACATCCCAGCCCGTAACCCTGCCCGTAAACCCACCCCTCTCACACACCGCAGTCCCTTTTCCCCTTCCCCCGTAAGCTACTCCCTCCCGTCCCTTTTCCCATTCCCACGTAACCTATTCCCTCCCACTACCCGCAACCATCCCGTAACCCTCCCCCACNGTCCCTTTTCCCATTCCCGCGTAACCTATTCCCTCCCACTACCCGCAACCATCTCGTAACCCTCCCCCACGTTCTGTCCCACCCCTCTCCACTCACCCGCGCCTCACATAAACCCTCCCCATGTAACCCCCCTCTCCACTCACCCCCACTCCCCCGCCCGCACCTAAACCCTATCTATCTTCCCAGTGCAGGCTGTCATCAATTGAATACAGGTTATCGAGAGCCACCAAGAAGATTACCAAGAATATTATTAACACAGAACATAGTCCATTGAAATTGCTTCGAGAATTTCCCTAAGGTTGACAATTTGCGTAATAAAGAAGGGACTATAGCGGTAGATCGTCGGGAGGTTACAGGTCATCGTGAAGGAATTACAGTAATATACGTTTGTTCAATGATTGAAATCAGGTCATGCATTACTGACTGCTACAAAAATTAGAGCAGTGACCCGTGATACAACTGTAAACCCCAAGATTAGAAGTGCCGCCAATTCAATACGAAGGGTTACGAGGGAGGCGATTATTCCAT